>VMDO01013595.1:0-57569 GCA_007922755.1 Pedetes capensis | reverse complement strand
ACTGCAGCAGTATATAGACAGGGAATTACCAGAAAATGAAGCAGGATTCCGAAGAGGGCGGGGAACCAGGGACATCATTGCTGATGTCAGGTGGATATTAGCTGAAAGCAGAGAATATCAGAAAAATGTCTATCTATGTTTTATTGACTATGCAAAGGCTTTTGATTGTGTGGATCATGACAAATTATGGATAATACTTTGGAAAATGGGAATACCAGAATACCTAATTGTGCTCATGAGAAATCTGTACATGAACCAGGAGGCAGTTGTTCAAATACAACAAGGAAATACTGAGTGGTTTAAAGTTGAGAAAGGTGTGCATCAGGGCTGTGTACTTTCACCCTATCTCTTCAATTTATATGCTGAGCAAATAATCCAAGAAGCTGGACTTTATGAGGAAGAACGCGGCATCAGGATTGGAGGAAGACTCATTAACAACCTGTGTTATGCAGATGACACCACTCTGCTTGCTGAAAGTGAAGAGGATTTAAAACACTTACTGATGAAGATCAAAGATCATAGCCTTCAATATGGGTTGCGACTAAACATCAACAAAACAAAAATCCTTACCATTGGGTCAGCATGCAACTTCACAATAAATGGAGAAAAGATTGAGGTTGTTCAAGATTTTGCTTTGCTTGGCTCTATAATCAACACCCGTGGAAGCAGCAGTCAAGAAATCAAAAGACACATTGCTCTAGGAAAAGCTGTGGCAAAAGATCTCTTTAGAGTATTGAAAAGCAAAGATGTCACATAGAAGACGAAGGTGCGTCTGACTCATGCCATGGTATCTTCAGTGGCATCATATGGTTGTGAAAGCTGGACATTGAACAAGAGAGACAGAAAAAGAATTGATGCTTTTGAATTGTGGTGCTGGAGACATCTCTTAAATATACCGTGGACTGCCAAAAGAACCAACAAGTCTGTCCTAGAAGAAGTGCAACCAGAGTGCTCCTTGGAAGCAAGAATGGCCAAACTGCGTCTTACATATTTCGGACATGTAGTCAGGAGAGATCAATCCCTGGAGAAGGACATCATGTTTGGGAGAGTGGCAAGTCAACGCAAAAGAGGAAACCCTCCACCAGATGGACTGACACATTGTCTGCAACAGTGAGCTTAAACAGAAATAAGATCATTTGCCTCGTACAGAATCGGCAAGTGTTTTGATCTGCTGTACATAGGCTCATTATGAGTTGGACTCGACTCGACGGCACCTACAACAACAACAACATCGTGTAGATAAATTGAAGATCAGTTAGAATGGATTGGCTTCTAGGCATTCTATTTTGTTTCTTCAGTTTCCGCGTCTGTTATTACACCAGTACTATAGCTTTATAGTGTAAAAACTTTGAAATCAGGAAAAATGATGGCACCATATTTGATCTATAAGAGATATTGACTCAAGCTTATTAGGATAGCTAATATCAAACAACAAATAAAATAAAAATTATTGTTGTTGTTAGGTGCCATCGAGTCGATATCTGACTCATAGCGATCCTCATAGGGTTTTCAATGGCTGTCTGTTTCGGGAATTTCCTTGGGAGTGGATTGCCAGGTCCTTCTCCCATTTTTGCGGTGCTGGGAATTGAACTCGGGTTCTCAGAGACTGCAGAGCAGCTCTCTACCAGCTGAGCTAAATCCAACCTCTAAAATAAAAATACAACAAACTAAAATAAAAACCAAGAATGGTATGGATGTGGAAAAACTGAAACCCTTGTAAGACTGTTGGTGGAAGTGAAAAATTCTGCAGCCCTTGTGGAGAATTATATAAAATTCCTGAAAAACTAAAAGTACAATTAGCATGGATCCAACAATTCCATGTCTGGTATTTATCCAAAAGAATTAAAGTTAGGATCTCTGAAGAGATATTGGCACTCTGATGTTCATTGGAAAACTATTCATTATAATCAAGGTATGGAAATAAGTAAATGTCCATTAATGGATAAATAGATAAAGAAAATGTGGTTTATGCATACAAAAATATTGTCTTAAAAAGAAAGGAATCTCTACAGAATGAAACTACACGGATGAACTTGAGGACATTATGCTAAGTGAAATGTGAGTTACAAAAGGACAAATGCTGCATGATTTTATTTATATGAGGTGTATAGAATAGTTTAACTCATATAATCAGAGTAGAGTTTTGGTTACTGAAGCCCATGAGAAAGCAAAAATGGGGAATTGGTAGTGAATGGATCTAAAGCCTCAAATATACAAGATGAATAAAATCCTAGAAATCTGTTTTATACTGTTGTCCTTAGAGTTAACATTGAGGTATTATAAGTTTTTACTAAGAGATTAGATCCTGTGTTTAATGTTCCTACTACATGAAATAAAATTCAAAACTTCTTATCACTCATTTCCCTTTTCTTACCACTATAAAATAGCACCTTTTTCATTGTCTGACTTTCTTTTACTCTCTCTGTCTCTATATTTACCTCTGTACTTCTTTCTTTACCATTATCTTTTATACTCCAGATTCCAAAGAAACCATCTTTCTGAGTTAGCCATAGGCAGAGCTTTTATAGTAGACTCTCCTGGGTCACTAGTGATCTTATAGGTAATAATTCATTCATGCATCATTCCCTGATCTAAAATTTTATGCCAAAGTAGTGGATAAAATGGCATGAAGAAGTGCAATTCAAGTGTACAAAATCACTTCTGGTCTCTTGTTCAGAAGAAAGATGTTGGCATACGTAGCAAGAACTTAAAATGTTTATAACTGGTGTAATCACACACACACACACACACACACACACACACACACCACATATAACCAGAATACACTGCCCAGAGAAGGCCTCCTGTTTTTGCCATTGTTCAAGGAATTGCTAGATTGCTAAGAAGGCTATAGAATAGTTCATCATTTACTTCCCACTCTGTTATATAGCTGCCTGCAGCTGTAGCCCTGTGGCATCCGATCCCGTTAGATCTCGGAAGCTAAGCAGGGTCGGGCCTAGTTAGTACCTGGATGGGAGACTGCCTGGGAACACCAGAAGCTGGTAGGCTGGGAGAAGGACCTGGCAACCCCCTCCCAAAAATCAATCTGCCATTGAAAACCCTATGAACGCCAGAGAAGCACTGACAATAGTGTTTCCCCTGCTGTACAGAAGGTCGCTATGAGTCGGATACCGACTCGACGGCACCTAACAATAACAACAATAACTGTTATATAGTGGAGGAATATTCTCTAACTGCATAGAGAAATCATTATACTATTAGGATTAGATAAAGGAGCATGACTTGACTTAGAGAATGAGTTCCCTGTAGTTAGGGTGTGAATTTGTGGTTTTAGACTGAAATTACTATTGAATCCCAAATTGATTCAGAATTTTTCTTTTATTCACTGGGGGTCAATGATGTTCTGGCTTTAAGGATAGATTAAATATTATCTAATAATCTATTACCATGATGATGAATCTATTATGATGATGAAGGTAAATACCACAGGTATCATTATCTGGGAGTTCCTTATTATTGTACAATTCTATTAACAGAATTTTTTTAATTTTGTAAAATTTTATTGATGTGTAGTCAATATGCTCATCAATTCCAAAAGTCCCTTTTAGTCTGTTCTCAGATTCCAGAAGTCTAGATCCAAATTTATAACCTCAAATCATTTAGGGACCAAACAGGAAACATAAATGAATGAAGCAGGCAGAGTGCAATATGTTAGAGTGATGGGAATTATTACCACAGAAAGCATATACCATGTCTAAATTTATCTAAATTAAAATTTACATACTTCTCAAAACATGATTGTGGTAAAATGAATACATTCATGAGCCACATTGAACTGATGGACTGACCAATTTTAATAATTGCCTGTTTGTTTATTTCAAATGACTCAATAATAGAAGAGATAGCAAGATATGGTCCAGAGTAAGAAGATTTATTGTTTATTTAGAATAGGAATATCAGACCAGTCTTATGATGAAAAAATATTGCACATTACAAAGGAGAAGGATGATGAGTTGAATAAATGCCCAACCTGGAGGAGATCTGCAGAGGTGGAAGATACAACTTTATATACAATAAGGGGGATAGGAGTTAGTTCCAATTGGTAAAGTGCTGCCCTGTGCTCTCTGAGGTCCTAGATTCAATCCCCAGCATCGGAAAAATGGGAGAAGGACATAGCAGACCACTCCTGAAACAATCAGCCATTACAAACCCTGTGAGTAGTGGAGATGCACTGATATAGTACCAGACATGGCACAGTGTAGGGGAGTGTTTTGATGTGTTGCAGATAACCTTGCTATAAGTTGAACCTGACTTGATGGCACTCAACAAGAAAAACAGCATAAGGTAAAGGGATTGTTGTCTTGAGGCAAGAACCTTACTGTGAATTTCAGTGAATTTCTCCTTTCTCAAGACTTTGCTCAAAACCAATCTCAGCCAAATCCAGTGGCTCACATTTTTATATCCCAGGAACTTAGGAGGCAGAGGCAAGAGGATTGCAGGTCCGATGCCACAGGCAGCCTGTACAACTTAGTGAGATCTTATCTTAAATAAAAAATGGGATAGAGGTGAACCCCAATGGTAGAATGCTTGCAAAGTATGCGTGAAGCACTGGGTTCAACCCCCAAGTACTAAAAAAAAAAAGTCTCAATTGAGACTTCTGTGATCCTATGATCAATTAATTTAATACTGTAAATATCACACTATTTTTAATTGCTTTAGTCTTAATCCATACACATGCACAAATCCCTATACATATGTTGACCCATAATCCCAATATTATGTGATAAGCAATGTCCATAAGAGGCATATATGAATGTATGTAAACATGTCCAGGCTCGTTGACTAGTATGTTCCTAGCTATGACGTAAATTACATGAGGACAGATACCTTATATCAGTTTTATCTTCCAGTGTATCCCAAAGTCTAAGACTATACCTTCAAATTTGGTAGATTCTCAACAAGTATTTGTTGAATGAATGAAGAAAATATATGTAAATATTGCTATGGATAATTGTAGGTAGCAAATTTTTTGTTGAATGACTTCATATTCTTGCAAAGTAAGAAGTGCTATCTGTTTGAATATATGGAATTAAAATACTAGCAGAGTTTAAAGTATAATGATGAAGTTAATAATACCTTAGGAATCTAAAACCAGCTAGGTATAATGGTGCAGTCCTGTAATCCTGGCACTTGGGAAGCTGAGGCAGAGCCAGGCAGGGTGGAGCATGCCTGTAATCCCAGTGGCTCGGGAGGCAGAGGCAGGAGTATTGAAAGTTCGAGACCAGAGGCAGTCTGCGTAATTTAGCAAAACCCTATCTCAAAAAAAAAAAAAAATTTGAGGCGCAGCTCAGTGGTACAGCACTTGCAAAGCCTGCAAGTGTGAGGCCCTGGGTTCAACCCCCAATATCACACACACACACACAAAAAGTTTTGAGACAGAAAGATCATGAGTTTGAGAAAAAAAGAAAAAACCTTGGTGTGGCAGTGCATTCCTTTAATCCCAGCAACTCTGGAGGTGAAGGCACGAGGATTGCAAGTTCCAGAGGCAGCCTGTATAATATTGTAAGGCCCTGTTTCAAAAGTGCAGAGTAAAGCTGGGCACAGTGGTGCATGTCTGTAATCCTAGTGACTCAGGAGGCAGAGTCAGAAGGATCATGAGTTCAAAGCCAGAGGTGGCCTATGTAACTCAGCAAGACCCTGTCACAATATAAAAAAATTAAAAATGGGCTTGGGGTGCAGCCCAGTAGGAGAGCATTTGCTAAGCATGTGCAAAGCCCTGGGTTCAATCCCCAAGTACTGCAAAACAGAATAAAAATGGCCTGGGGGAATGGCTCAGTGGTTGAATCCTCACAAAAAGCATGCACAAGGCCCTGGGGTCAATTCCCCACTACCTTAAACAAACTAAAATCATGAACAGAAAATCATCTGCTCCATTGAAACCCTATCGAAAATAGTATGCTTTAAATTTGGAATGATTAGCTTCATTCTGTGATTTTTCTCTACAAATATTGTGCCAAAGGAATCAAGTACTTAAACTGAACTTATGCAGTCAATTAGTGGATTGAAAGTAGCCCCGAAGCAGGAAATACTGACAGTGATTAAAGCATTGATACAGTGTAAAATCTACAGAAGAAAGTAAAGTCAATGTCAACCATTAGCTTGGAAGAAAATTAAGGCTTCATTAAGCATGCGGAAATAATGCAGCAGCAAGTGTGTATATTTGGAAAAAGGAATTAGAACAATATGGTTAAAGTAGCCCTTGGTAGAAGTGAGTTCTATGCAAGCACAGATTTGTGTCTGTTTATGCCTTTGCTGTTTAAAGTGTTTAGCCTGTAGTAGGCACTTAATGCATACTTGGGGCATAAATGATGAGGCCCAGAATGTGACTTCAAGAATAGGTTTGTATGTAGGGTAAGATTTTCATGATAAGGGAGAGGAGTATCGATGACCAAATTGCTGAATGATTTACAGTTGGCATTGCATGAATCTGTGATGATCCTACAATGAATACAGGCAGAAAAAACCATGAAGGCTAAATGTTAAAGACCACAAATAGCAAGGTCAGGTTGGTTAGGTTAGTACTTGGTACATTGGGTAGAGGGGAAATAGTACAGTCCTTGAGCAAGGAGGGATTTTCTGCATTGAGGTGAAAAGTGATATTGAAGTGATTCAAGCCTGTATGATGTATACTAATATTGTCCCAATGTTTGTAATATGAAGATACGGATGATGAAGCAGATTCTCCAAAAGGTTACAGCAGGAAAATCCCAAATTTCTTTTGAGGAAAAAGATCACGTTCTAAGAATAAGTAGACATATAAGAGGATTGGTGGCAATAGAACTACTCTTTTGAGGGGGACCTGAGGTGAGCCAGGAGGGAGTCTGGGGAAGGTAAGGGGAAATTTCATGGGGAGGAAATTCTTCTATGATAAACGGAAGTGTCATTGGTAATTTAGAATTTCCACTGGGGAAGGATTAAGAAATGTTTGAGGGTAATGCCCAGTGCTCTGAGAGAACTTGAAGTGTATCCTAGTGGAAATAGCACTTATTAAAATAAAGATATTGTTATCCTCTGAGTTTATCACTAGCATTAGTAGGTATTTATATGGCACAGTGCGCGCAAGTGTTTTGTTCTGTTGTCCACAGGGTTACTGTGAGTTGGACCTCACTCAACAGTAACCAAAAACAATAACTAGCACTATTATAAACATTCCATTGCATTATCTAATTTAATTCTTATCCTATGTGATGGTTACTCTTATGATCTGCAAACCAGGGCTCAATAGAAAGAGTAATTTTCCCAAAATCACAGATAACAAAGGGAAGAGTTAACAA
The DNA here is from genome assembly GCA_007922755.1 of Pedetes capensis. Classification (NCBI taxonomy): domain Eukaryota; kingdom Metazoa; phylum Chordata; class Mammalia; order Rodentia; family Pedetidae; genus Pedetes; species Pedetes capensis. The sequence goes on along the minus strand of VMDO01013595.1, from coordinate 50,274 downwards.
TGGGAAGTTCAAATACAAAGCACTCACTCTTAGCCACAGATACGTCTGCCAGCCTTGAAATCCTAGGGTTCTTCATATCTTAACATGAAATAAATTTCTGTTCTTAATCTGCACTGCAGGTTTTCAGTGTAGTAGAACATAAGTTTCAAAGTGACTCTGTCAGCATGACCCCAAGCATGACTCCCAATGACGTACAGGTGCCACTCTAGGCCAACAGTAGATATTGAAGATAGGAGTTGAGGGTACAAAATAGTGTGGTTTAAAAAATAGAAACATATCATTTCATGTTAACTAAAATTCTTTTTTGGCTTTATTTTGTTCTGTGATATGTTTGAGGAGATGGAAGTGTAAGCAAGACTGATGTGATAATTGCATAATGGCTCTATCAACTGACTTGTCACTCTGTGCCCCACAAACATGTATAAATAAAATAAAAATAAAATCATAGAAACTCTAATCACTTGAAGTTTCATGAGTGAAAATACATGAAAACTAACTTCACTGAAAACAGTGGATAATTTCTAGTTTGTTGTACGTTGTTGAGGTTTAGAAAAGGGGACATAAAGGATGGGAACTGACCTTTATACAGCTACTTTATGTTTCAGGCCTCTGAATATACACACACACACACACACACACACACACACACACACACATATATATATTCAGAGGCCTGAAATATAAAGTATATATATATATATATATATGTTGTTAGGTACTGTAGAGTCGGTATCCGACTCATAGCAACCCTATGTACAACAGGCAAAACACTATTGTCAGTGCTTCTTTATCAGTGCTTCTCCGCTGTTTATAAGGGTTTCAATGGTGGATTGACTCTTGGCAGTGGGTAACTGGGTCCTTTTCCCAAGCCTGCAGCACCAGGTGTTCCCAGGTGGTTTCCCATCCAAGTACTAAACAAGCCCGATCCTGCTTAGCTTCTGAGATCTGACGGGATCAGATGCCACAGGGCTATGGCTACAGATATATATGTATATATATATAGACACACACACATTTATATTATATGTGTGTCTATATATATATACATACACACACATATGTATATATGTCAGGGGAGGGGCAATGCCATCAAGTTGAATCTGACTCATAATGACCCTTTGTGCCATAGAACAAAACACTACCCAACACTGTGCTGTGTACATGATATTTTTATGTTTGAACCCAATTTTGCAGCAACTATGTTTTTTCTCATTTCAAGTCATGCCACATCAGCAAAGGAAAATCCCAAGGTCTTAACTCCATTCTCATCATTAAGGTCAACTCTACTTTTAGGAGGCAACTCTTCCCCAGTCATTTCTTGAATGCCTTCCAGTCTGGGGTGCTCATTTACAAGCATTATATTTTACAGAGCTTCTCTATTACTTATAGTAGAGAAATTGTTAATTATTTTGGCTAATTGTTTTGGGAGTGGGCTGCCGGGTCCTTCTCCCTAGTCTGTCTCAGTCTGAAAGCTCAGCTGAAACCTGTCCACCATGGGTGGCCCTCCTGGTATCTGTGATACTGGTGGTATAGCCTGTAGCATCACAGCAACACACAGTACCCACAGCATGACAAGCTGACAGATGCTTGGGGGGGATACAAACACACACGCACACAGAGTACTGTACTTACTGAGTATAGGAAATGAAGTGTATGCCAGTCAGGTTTCTGAAAGACCTGGCTATATTGATTTGATGTGAAATTTATGCCCTTTCTTCTTTATCTGTGGCATAATTTTGTTAATTATCCCATATTATAGGTCTAGAGAATACATATACTCAGATTGTTGTTGTTGTTGTTAGGTGCCGTCGAGTCGGCATCCGACTCATAGCGACCCTCATAGGGTTTTCAATGGCTGACTGTTTTTGGGATTGCCTTGGGAGTGGAGTGCCGCGTCCTTCTCCCATACATATACTGAAATATAAAGTCATATTATTGTAATATTTTTCTACAAGTCTGACATTTTTCATGTGTTTATTTGAATATTTTTACTCAAAGTTATATATAGGACAAACTCAAGGTAAATAGAACATATACCTCTGGTATATGTTTTCTTTTTTTCTTTTCGTTTACTGGAAATTTTTAATGTACAAATTAATGTGTTTCATTCTGACATGTATTTTATTGTGACATTCCATATATGCATTTCATTGTACATTGCAAACATAACTTCTCCCTTACACTCTTGTGCCTCTCTTCCACCCCCCCACCCCCCGGCACAATGGCCTCCCTTCTACTTGCATGTCTTTGTGTGGGAATATTTTTCTATACCCGTGCATCCCGATTATGATTTAAGTCCAAACTTTTTTCTATAGTGGTCTTTTTACATTGTCAGCAGTATTACATGAATAATCTATCCCATTTGCATTATTGCCATCCTTTGGTATTGTTATTATTATAATTATTTCCCAAATTATTCAAGTTGGGCTATTTACTTTGAGGCCAACCTCTCTCTCATTCCTCGATCCTCCTTGGCCCTTCTCCCCCTCCTGTCTTCTCCCATCATCGCTTCCTTTTGCTAGATTCCTCCCTCCTCCTTTCCACTCTTTAAATTGTCCCTTCCCCATTAAGTTTACATGAGCTTTTTATTATATTCCAATTTCTGTATAGGATTTTTTCCTTCTTTTAAATTTGATTCAGCTCCCACATATGAGTGAGAACATGTGCTATTTCTCTTTTTGGGCTTGTGTTCGTTCACTTAAGATAATTTTCTCCAATTATACCCATTTTGCTGCAAATGATGTTATTTCGTTTTTTTGATTGCTGAATAGTATTCCATTGTGTATATGTACCATAATTTTTTATCCATTCTTCTGTTGACAGTCACTTTGGTTGATCCCATATCCTTGCTATTGTGAAAAGTGCTGCATTGAACATGGAAATGCAGGTGTCTCTGTGGTATGATGCCTCATTTCCCTTTGGGTATATTCCAATAGTGGTATAGCTGGGTCATATGGTAGAACTATTTTTAGTTTTCTAAGGTACCTCCATATTGATTTCCAAAGTGGTTGAACGAATTTACAACTCCACCAGCAATATAAGATTGTTCCCTTTTCTCCACATCCTCGCCAGCATTTGTTATTTGTTTTATAGATATTGGTCATTCTTACTGGAGTAGGTGGAATCTCAGAGTTGTTTTGATTTGGATTTCCCTAATGGCAAAGGATATTGAGCATTTTTTCCTGTGTTTCATGGCTTTATGGGCCTCTTCATTTGAAAACTGTTCAGTTCCTTTGCCCATTTGTGTATTGGGTTATTTGTTTTCTTTTGTATTTCTTTCTTCAGTTCTTTATAAATTCTGGAAATTAGTCCTCTGTCTGGTGTATAGGATGCAAAGAATTTTTCCCATTCAGTGGAGATTTCCCTGACTCTGTTGCTTGTTTCCCTTGCTGTACAGAAGTTTTTTAATTTCATGTAATCCCATTTATCTATTCTTGTTGTGATTTCTTGAGCAATTGGAGTCCTACTAAGGATATGCTTTCCAATACCTCTATTTTGGAGCATATTGCCTATCCTTTCTTCTATTAACTTTAATGTTTCTGGTCTCATGTTGAGGCATTTTATCCATTTTGAATTAACTCTCATGCATATTGAGAAATATGATTCAGTTTTAATTTTTCTGCAAGTGGATATCCATGCTTCCCAACACCATTTATTGAAAAGGCTATCCTTTCTCCAATTTACCTGCTTTGCTCCTTTGACAATCAGGTGGCTTTAGATGCGCTGGTGTATCTCTAGGTCTTCCTTTCTGTTCCCTGGTTTTCAGGCCTATTTTTGTGGCTGTACTAAGCTGTCTTTGTTACTACAGCCCTGTAGTATAGTTTAAAGTCAGGGTTTGTGATCAGACCTGCATTAGTTTTGCAGCTTAAGAGTATTTTGGCTATAGGTGGTCTTTTGTGTTTCCATATGAATTTATGGATCATTTTTTCTATTTCTATAAAGTCAGTCATTGGAATTTTAATGGGGATCACATTAAATCTATAGATTGCTTTTGGTAGGGTAGCCATTTTTACAATATTGATTTTCCCAAACCATGATATGCGGAGGTCCTTCCACCTATTAGTATCCTCTGCAATTTCTTTCTTTAATGTTTTAAAATTTTCATTGTAGAGATTTGCAGGATATTTGGTTAGATTGATTCCAAGGTATTTAAGTTTCTGGTGGGCTATCATTAAAGGGATTATAGCTTTAATTTCCTTCTCTTCCTGCTCAGAGTTGGTGTAAAGGAATGCTACTAATTTTTGCTTGTTAATTTTGTATCCTGCCACTTTACTGAAGGAGTTAATTAGATCTAAAAGTTTTCTAGAGGAGATTTTTGGGTCTTTAGTAAAGTTATGTCATCTGCAAGTAAAGATATTTTGACCTCTTCTTCGCCTATCTCTATCCCTTTGATTTCTTTCTCTAGTCTGATTGCCTTGGCAAGGACTTCAATCATAATGGTAAATAAGATAGGAGAGAGTAGATATCCTTGTCTTGTTCCAGATCTTAGAGGTAATCATTTCAGTTTTTCTCCATTTAATATGATATTGGCTATAGGTCTGTCCTAAATGGCCTACATGATGTTAAGGTATTTTTCTTTTATGCCTATCTTCTCCAAGGTTTTTATCATGAAAATGTGTTATACTTTGTCAATGGCCTTCCTAGCATCAATTAAGATGATCATGTGATTTTTGTTTGCAATCCTCTTGATATGTGGAATTACATTAGGTGATTTTTGTTTGTTGAACCAGCCTTGCATCTATGGAATAAATCCCACTTGATCATGGTGAATTATTGGTTTAATATGTTGCGGAATTCAGTTTGCCAGGATTTTGTTAAGAATTTTTGCATCTAATTAAAACGACTCTGAGATTTCACCTTACACCAGTAAGAATAGCCAAGATCAATGAAACAAATAACAACAAATGCTGTCAAGGTTGAGGAGAAAGGAACACTCTTACACTGCTGGTGGAGCTGTACATTGATTCAACCACTGTGGAAATTAATATGGAGATACCTTATAAAACTAAAAGTTGATCTACCATATGACCCACCTATAACACTATTGGGACTTTACTCAAAAGGAGATGTGTCATCATACCACAGAGCCACCTGCATTTCCATGTTCAATGCAGCACTTTTCACAATAGCAAGGATATGGGATCAACCAAAGTGACTGTCAACAGAAGAATGAATAAAAAATTATGGTACATATACACAATGGAATACTACTCAGCAATCAAAAAAATGAAATAACATCATTTGCAGCAAAATGGGTACAATTGGAGAAAATTATCTTAAGTGAATGAACACAAGCCCAAAAAGAGAAATAGCATATGTTCTCACTTATGTGGTGGCTGAATCATAACTATAAGAAGGAAAAAATCCTATACAAAGTCAGATCATAAAAAAGCTAAGAATGGTATTATTATAGATGGTCTAGAAAGTTCATATAATAGCTCTGACAATGTAAAAAGAAAGTTCACTACAGAAAAAGTTTCTATCTTAAGCAGAACTGGAATCCAAGGATATATAGAAAAATATTACCATAAAAAGACAAGAAAATATAAGAGAAGTCTTGAGGTGGGTGGGATGGGGGGAGAAAGCACACAAGAGGGTAAGGGGGAACTGATATGTATAATGTACAACACAATGTATATATGGAAATGTCACAATGAAAAGCATGTCAGAATGAATCACATTAAGATGTACATTAAAAATTTCCAATAAAAAAGAATTTTTGCATCTATATAAATAAGGTAAATTGGTCTATAATTGTGTAGATGAATCCCTTCCTGGTTTAGGTATGAAAGTTATGGTAGTTTCATAGAATGAGTTTAGGAGTCTGTCCTCCTTTTCTATTTTTAAATAACTTGAGGAAAATTGGTGTTAATTCTTCTTTGAAGGTTTGTTAGAATTCTGCTGTGAACCCATTAAGTCCTGGGCTCTTTGTGTTGGGGGACTTTTTATCACTTTTTCTATTTCAGCATATGTAATGGGTTTGTTTAGGTCACTTATGTCCTCCAGGGTTAATTTTGGTAAATCATCTGTATTAATGCAGTTATCCATTTCTTCTCTATTTTCATATTTTTGGGAAACAATTTCTCAAAGGATTTCCTGATCATTTTTTGCATTTTGTTGGAATCGGTGGTTATGATCCTTTTTTAATCTCTAATTTTCACAATTTGGGGCTTTTCTTGTTTTCTTTTTGATGAGATTGGCCAGAGGAGCATCTACTTTATTAATCTTTTCAAAGAATCGCTCTTAGTCTCACTAATTCTTTGAATTATCTTTTTAGTTGCTAATTGAGTTATCTCTGCCTTGATCTTTCTGAGTGCCCCTTTTGGCATTGATGTGTTCTTCACTTTTTAGTGTCTTGGGATGTGTCATTTGGTCGTTTATTTGGCTCGTTCTTAACTTATTGATGAATGCACTCAATGCTATGACCTTCCCTCTTAGAACTGCCTTTGCTGTATTCCATATATTTTGGTAGGATATGTTTTCATCTTCACTTGACTGCAGGAATTTTTAAATTTCTGCTTTAATTTATTCAATAACCCATTGATCACTCAGTAGTGTATTAGTCTCCATAAATTTATAAAATTTCTGGTATTTATCTTGTTTTTGAGTTCCAATTTTATTCCATTGTGGCCTGATAAGGTACAGGGGATGATTTCTACTTTTTTTGTATTTATTGAGGCTATTTTTGAGCATTAAAATGTGACCTATCTTAGAGAAAGTTCCATGTGGTGCTGAGGAAAATGTGTATTCCTCATCAGGTGGATGGAATATTCTGTAGATATCTGAGTTCCAGTTGGTCTAAGGTGTAGATTATGCTCATAGTTTCTTTGTTGATTTTTTGTTTTGATGACCTGTCTCTTGGCAAAATGGGGTATTGAGGTCTCCCATAATTATTGTGTCTAGATCAATGTAGTCTTTGTTAATCCAATGTTATTTCCCACAAAGTTTGTTTTATGAAGCTAGGTGCCCCTACATTTGGAGAACATATTGGTTCCTGGTTGATTGTTCCTTTTAGAACTATGTAGTGTTCTTCTGTATCTCTTCTATTTAGTTTTGGATTCAAGGTTAATCTATCTGAAATTAGTATTGTGATTCCTGCTTTTTGTTTTGTTTTACCCCTGCTTGGTATACTGTTTTCTAGGCTTTAATCCTCAACCTATTACAGTCTTTGTGGGTTAGGTGAGTCTCTTGGAAGGCGCATATCAAGGGTTTATGTTTTTTCATCCAATTGGCCAGTCTATGTCTTTTAATTGGTGAGTTAAGTCCGTTTATATTAAGAGTAATTACTGAAAAGTGTTTGTTGTTGTGTACCCAGTACTTGTTACTGGTTTTTCATTCACGTTTATCTTATTTATTTCTTGATTTCTTCTCAAGTTAATTGTTCCTGTCTTTGATCTTCTATGTAGGGTTATCTTATCTCCCCTGTATGTTGTAGTTGATTGAGGATCCTCGGTAATGCTGGTTTAGTGGTTGCAAATTGTTTGACATGGCAATATCATGGAATGTCTTATACTCCTCATCTATTTTAAAAGAAAATTTTGCTGGATAATGTATTCCTGGTTGGAAGTTGTTCTTTTTCAGTACATGGATTATATGTGTCTAAGCCTTTCTAGCTTTGAATGCTGATGTGGAAAAGTCTGCAGTTATTTTAATGGTTTGCCTTTAAATGTTAATTGGGGTTTTTCCCTAGCTGCTTTCAAAACAGCTTCTCTGCTGTCCAGTGTAAGCATTCATACAATAATGTGTCACGGGGAGGATCTGTTTTGGTATACTCTGGGTGGGGTCCTGAATGATTCAGTTGTGTAAGTATCCAGATCTTGGATTAGCTCTGGAAAATTTTCACTCAGGATATTGTGAAATAAATTTCCTAATTCCTCTTGTGTTGCTTTCTGCTCCTTCATGGACTCCTTGAATTATTATTATTATTATTATTATTATTATTATTATTATTTTCAGTACTGGGGGTTGAACCCAGGGCCTTGTGCTTGCATGCTCTGCAAGTGCTGGACCACTGAGCTGCTCGCCAAATTATGCAGATTGCCTCTGGTCTGGAACTTGCGATCCTCCTGCCTCCGCCTCCCCAGTCACTGAGATTACAGGCATGCACCACCATGCCCAGCTCTGGGACTCCTTGAATTCTTAAATTTCACTTTTCCATTTTGTCTGAAGCCTCTTGGAGATCTAGCTGGTATTGCTTCCTCATGTTCTCTAATTTAGTTTGTGTACAGTTAATATCTTTTATTCCTTCCTCTGTGTTTGATATTCTCTGTTCAGTCTTGTCCAGTTTCCACATCGAGGATTCTATTGAAGTGCTTATCTCATTCAGCTTGCCTTGCATCTAAAGGATTGCAGCTTGGTTTTTTCTGATCGTATCTAGCTGTGAGGAGAGTACAGACTCCAGATGAGATAACTTCTTCTTCAGGATTTTGAGGGCGCTGATGGTGTTAGGTTTGATATCTCCTAGCATATTAATAATCAAAATTCTGAATTCTAATTCTGACATCTATAGAAACTGGGATTGTTTGGTATTGTCTGTTCAAAGGGTTTGGTCCGTGGATTTTTTGCATCCAGTATGTTTCTTCTATTTTTTTTTTTTTTTTTTTTTGCTTATGCTTGCCCATTGTTTGTTCTGAGAGTTGGGTTCCACCTCCTCCAAATGTGAAGATTCTCCCTCTGACATTCTTTTGAGGTTGGATGATGGTGAGATTCTGATGCTTTTCTCTCATTCCCCTGCCCTCCTCTCACATTGAAAGCTGGCAGGTCTGGGGGAGGGGTTTCTGCACAGCATCCCTCCAGTGGGGGATGATGGCAGAAAGTCCGCACTGATCTCTTGGGCTAGCCTGGGGTTTCAGAATGCTCTCAGTCATGCACCCTGTGGGGTACACCACCTGTGCCATGCTAGCAGAGAGCTGATATTTCCCCTATGTCCCTGACCAAGACCCCTGGCTCCCCCACAGATCTTGCACACTGAGATCTCAGCTCAAGATGGACAGTCCATATGGCAATAGCAGATGATGGTGAGCCAGATCCCAATGCACAGCTGACTGCCCTCTTGCATAACCTAAGCCCTGCCATGCTCACTCATGGATCCCTCCAGCAATGGGAAGGATGATGTGCTACCCCCAGTACATCTGAGGCCTGTGCTCCTGTGTGAGACTTGTGCCATCCCACTGTCCTGTTGAGAACTGCATGGCCAAGACTTCTATGGCGGGAGAATGATGGCTCTGCTGGCACATCTGCCATACTTGGGGTCTTTGTGCCCAGCTGATCCCACTCTGCAGTGTGCAGGATGATATCATGTACTACATTTTCTTTGTCCATTTATCTGCTGAAGTTAGCCTAAGCTAATTCCATAACTTGGCTATTGTGAACAGTCTGTCTGCTCTTAATCAAGATCTTGGAAGCCACTGGTACAAGATACATGTTTCATGTGAAGAGTAAGCATTGCCTTCACATTGCATTTTAAAAGTGTTTATTGATTACTTTTTAGTCCCATAGTAAGATACTATTGACTAAAATTATGGGGTTCAGAGAATTGTGATGGGTGATATAAATGAAGAAAAAAATAAAAGTAAAAACGTACTACCTTCTCATGATTGAGATGTAACCCATAGCCCTGTTATATAGCGAATATAAACATCTCCTAAACATCTTTCTTTTCCAGAAAATATCTTTAGATACTTATTTCATTCTTTGTTCCATATTATTTTGAATTCAATAAATTATTTTGCTGAGTATAATACTGAAGTTAATATTTGGACTAAAGACATTTAAATGATTCTTGTTATTGTTGCTGTTAGGTGCCGTCAAGTTGGTATCTGACTCATAGTGCAAGTTAAGTATTATAAAGAACTGGCTGGCCTATTCTCCATGGTAGACAAAACTTCTAAAGAGCCAGTGTGGAGGAAGGATCACAGTGAATGCCTAATTTGCATATTTTAGTTTTGTATTATGGAATACTGTCTTGTCATATTAAAGAAAGTGTTGACTGTAATCTTCTGCAAAGACTTTCAAAATGACAGATTAGCTGATTTTATTTCCAGTACCGTCATATCAATACATAAATGTCTCATGCATTTTGAATAAGGCTGATGTTTCAACAGACAAAACAAAATTTGTCTGGTTTTTCATGATAGGGAAGAGTTTCCTTTGTTATATTGTTGCAAGGAATGTTTAATGCATTAAAAGAAAAGGGAAATACAGTAATTACATATCATATGTCAGATAAGGATATATTTAATTTATAAAGTTCTTTTTAGGGCTTATAAAGAATAGTATATGTTGTCATCCCAAGCTCTTGATTTAGTACTAGAAGTGTTGAGAGATGTTTTGTTTTCAAGTAAAAACTATCTGAAGAGGGGGTAAGGTAAGATTTCATTAAAATCTTTTTTGGTATATTCAGTACCTTCACATTTACTTTGCATTTAGTTACCATTTTCATTTAAATGCTTCCTCCTTTCTTTAGAAGACTTCTTCCTAAAATCTCATCAACCAAATGAGTTTTGTTCCTAGGCTGAGTAGAAAAGATAAATTGCTTCATGCATTTATTCATTCTTTCATCCAGATTGTATTCATGGACTATCTGCTACATGCCAGGTGCTGAGAACACTATGATTAACAAGGCATGAGCTTGCACCCAGGAGCTCTCAATTTGGTACAAAGAAACAGACAAGAAAACACACAATGTCAATACAATGTTGCAATAGAGATGTGCACAATCTGGGCTTTCCTAACTGCCTGATACTGCAAGATGCCAGATCCAGGGTAATGGAAAATGTAATTCTCATAATGCTCCCAAGAGGTAGTGAAGTTTGCAAGTCTCCAGGAATAAGGATCAGATGATAAGCAAAACGGAGGAAAGATACTTGAAGTAGGGAGATTAGAAGATTCAAAGAAATGGTGCCATGAAAAAACAGTGTATTAAGGGATCTGCAGTCGTTCAGGATAGATGAATGTGGGTTGCTTTAGAGGACTGTGGATAGACAGAAGACGGAAGGTATGACACAGACCAAATCATGATGGGATGTATACTAATGACCTGAACCGGCTATGAGGAGCCACCGATGCATTCTGAGCTGAGAAGGTAGGCTCTTATACTAGCCTAAGCATGGAGAATGAAATTGGAGACAGAACATTCAGCCATCACATCATAATGAATGATGAGGTTCTATTCTAGAGCAGTAACAGCAGGCATGTTGAAAAGGAGACACAGTAGCTGAGATGCTAAGAGTTAAGCAGCATCTTATTCTTAAGTGATATGGATGCAAGCAGGGAGTATTCTAGGATGTGGCCTCATTTTTATTTTGGACTTTTACTGGGAAGATACCAGTTATATTAAAGGAAAACAGGTTTGACAAAGACTGTAGAAGGGATAGAGTTCAACATTGAACATGCTGACTCTGAGCTTTTCTTAGGGCATTCTGGACAGTGGCTATGAATATAAAAGAGAACAGCTCATTGGGTAAATACAGGCTGTGGACTTGAATAACCTGGGCTTGAATCTTAGGTCTACTTTTTACTAGCTAGGGGATACTTGGGCAAATATTCCATATTAAGTCTAGATTCCTCCATACAAAAAGAATTTTTATAAAGATTAAATTTAGGAGTTCATAGGAAATGCACAGTAATGCTTAGTAGATTTTGCTGTTATTGTTGTAAATATAACAATATGTAGTTTATTTATGCTTTATGTTCAAGAGATGGACTGAGATCTATGGATGTGAGAGTCATCAGTCTATTCGTGGTTCTACACTTCCTGGCCAAGGTATCTACTCTGTTAGTTTTATTATAGTAATTGGCACATGACAGATCCCAAAATGTTGAGTCTTCAGATTAGCTGGGCATCTCTTCTTATTTTGGTTGCATTCATTTATATTTCTGTAGTCAGCTGTGGGTTACTGATTTGAGACTGGGCTCTCATATACTGGAAGGTTGACTGACTGTTGGCTGGTTTAGAAAGGCTTCAGTTATTTATATGTGTGCCACAAATTCCTACTGTTGGTTTCAGTATATGCTGAGAGGCAGATCTGTAAGAAACAAAAAGCACAATTGTGCATAAAGTAAACCTATATGTTTATTAAGCCTCTGTTTGCATGATAATTATCATCCTATTAACCATAAGAATTTATACAACTGATCTCATAGTTATGCTGGGAAGGGACTACAATATTAGAAAGCAAAGGGCTGCAAAAACAAGCTAAGGAACACTGACTGAGATTATTAATGCCATGAATCTACTGTATTTACGCACCCAAAACTGGAAAAACGTCCCACATTCTGAACACAAGGTGAAATTAGATTTGTTTTTCTTTTTATAAATATGACTGTTTCTATTTCAGGATTTCTCCTATCCCACCTCTACCTGGTCAGTGTGTATTATCCTTTTGTGCATTACTGTGAAAGTTTTCTGAATCCGGTTTCTAAAGTGGTGGTGGTGTTCTTAGGTGCCATCGAGTTGGTCCAAATCATAGTGACCCTATGTACAACAGAATGAAGCACTACCTGATACTGTGCCATGCTTCTCTAATATTCATAGGGTTTTCAATATCAGATTGTTTTGATATTGTTTTGGGAACATGTTGCCTGGTCCTTTTCCTGCAATTTGTAAAGTAGTCACCTTAATACTTCTGTTTCTAAAGGTGACACTCAAAAACAGTGTTTTGATAAAAATGATAATTAGCATTGTATCATTCATTCCCTAAGTATTTATGGAGCATTATCTTCTAGATCATGTTTTAGATGCTAAGAATAATGCTGAGAAAGAGAAACATGTTTCTTTATCTCATGAATTTACATTCTTGTGGGGGAAATACATAATAAACCAGTAACAAGAGCTCAGTCTGGAAGAGCATGATATAGTGTATGATAAAAATAAGATAGAAGGAGTTGACATAGTGGGAACCTGAGAAGGAGGCTTCCCCAGTGAGAGATGCTTTGAGCTGAGACAGCCACAATCAGACAGACCTAAACATATAGAGATATAGAATGAGAAAACTGTAGGTTGGAAGACTAAAAACTATTGAAGTCCTGAGATATAAGGAAACTTGGTTCATTGTATTACCCAGAGGCAAGTCAGATTGCTGATACATAATGAATGAGTAGTAAGAGATGAGAAGGGGCCAGACCTTTGGGGCTTACATGGCATGGTAGCATTTGGTACCCATTAAAATGTGAAGGAAAGCACTAGAGGGTTTGAAGCTGGACTGTAACTTGCTGTGATTTCTGAACTGTAGAGTTCATTGGTACAGACTTGTGATTATACTTCCTAGCCCCCAATCCCTCATCTACCTGGAAGAGAGAATGTTTTTTCTATTCCACATTGATAAACTCTGTTGGAATCCTTTCAGACAACTTAAGGTGTTATAATTATCTCAATTAGTTTTCACAATATAATTCTTCATCTCCTAATATGCTATCCAAGGAAAGCTCCAAGAAGTTGTTTTTCATCCATTACCTAGAGAGGGAAAATCCAATTACATGGGTTATAGAAAAGCAGGAGGAAATGAGAGCTTTTTCTGAGTTGTGTGTGGTTAGTTTACTAGTAGATCTTTCCTCTGTGTCCCTTATTCTGTGGTATATTTAGAAAACTCAGTGCCCCATAGAAACACCTTCCAGAGGTATCTTCTGTTGGGATTTATGGAAGGCATAGCCTTTCATCAACTACCCTTCTTGCAGCAATTGGTCTGTTTTCTGGCACAGGGAATGATGACTTGCAAGCTGCTATTATCTGTGGCCTTTTTTTAGCTCATTGGAAACTAAGGAATGTCTGCCAAACCAACAGCTACTTTATGTGAAATTAGAGGCAAGCTCTTTCCTGTGAAGGTTAGTCTTAACCTTCTACCTTTCTTCTCTGCTTGTCTCCCACATTTCAGCAGCTTCTCCTGTGCTTAGTGACCCGTAGTGGCAAACTAGCCCTAGTCCTTTTGTTTAGAACAATTCCCTGATCCAAATTTAAGAAAAATTCTCTGGTGTTTAGATGATAGTTTCACGGGAAGATTGATGTATGAATCAGACATCCTAATGAAAAAAGCAACCCATCAAGATAAAATGTGAGTGCCAATGATGTGACCTTCCTGATATGGTCTGAATGTTTGTGTCTTCCTGAATTTGAAATTCACATGTTGATATCTGATCTCCGGGGTACTTGTGTTAAGAGGTAGAGCCTTTCAGAAGAAGACTAGATAACAAAGTGTGAGCCCTTATGAATGAGATTAGTGACCTGAGAAAGAGGTCAAAGGGAGCTGTTTTCCTTCCTGTAAGGATTCATCAAGAGCACTACCTATGAGACATAGAACAAGCCCTCACCAGACACCAATTTTACTAGAGCTTTGGTCTTAGACATCTCAGGCACCAGAACTGTTAGAAATAAGTGTTCATTGTTTATAAATTATTCAGCCTAAGTTATTTTGTTATAGGATCCTGAACAGACTGAGACATCTCTTATTATGGTTTGGACCTATGCTATCCCCAAAGGCCATGTTGCTTGGTTCTCAGCTGGTGGTGCTGTCCTGAGAGGGCATGGGACTTTGGGAGATGGGGTTGTGGTAGAAGTAGCTCCCTGGAGGCAGGCTTTTGGAGGTTTTTACCCTGGACTCGCAGCCTTGGTGTGTCTGTCTGTCTGTCTGTCTGTCTGTCTGTCCTTCTTATTCTCAAAAATATACGGCCATCTACCATGGGCCTCACTGCCTGACACTGCCATGCCTGCCTGGCTGCTATTATTATCTGATTCCTCTAACAGTGAGCCCCCAGTATCTCTTCCCTCTAAGTTTGTTTTCTACAGTGATAACAGCTGACTAACACCTCCCCAAGAGAAAATGTAGAAAAAACTTCTAATCCTACCCAAAGATTGTTTCCTCCTAGGAAAAATCCTGTCTTCTAAACTCTTTTAATTATCTCTTTGTATAGGTAAGCTAGGACCAGCATTACATTTTTCTGGTCTCAGCTACAGTTTCTCTCTTATCCCAGATGATACATAAATTCAGTCTAGCAATTTGCATTCTATTTTTACTGAAAGTAAGTGGGGAATTTCCATAAGAAAAGGAATGCAAGTATCAAATTATTGACACAGATAAGTTCTTTCTGTGTCATTCAATTGCATAACATTTATAAATGATAGCTGTGCTTGCTTATAAATAGCAATTTATAGGTGGCAGAGTAGAGGAGTTGGGAAAACAGTGTAGAGAGTCAAGTAAGAGAATAAGCCTAATTAAAAAATATCTTTTATTTTCTTTCATAGAATGACTGTCAGAGATTATAAGCACTGAAAAAATTTTCTTTGTTGGTTTACCACTTTCAAGGGACTTTTACCTAAGCTTTAAATGTACCCTGGGACAAGATCAAGGAGCCTTGTTGTAGGAAAAAGTTATACTGGAAAAAGCATTTTAGAGGTAACTGGAGCATTAACTTTATTGCAAAGTTACACATCTAGTAAAAAATACTAACATGAAATGGTTTTAAGCAAAGCATTTCTTCCCAGGTCTTTGAAATTTCCGGCTAGGCACTCAATGCTTTTTATTATTACTTTAACTCTGAGAAAAATGGCATGAAATGTAGGATCTGAGAAACAACTATGTAATCAATATCAAGCTCATTAGCAACTTTAAACAGATAAACTTAGCATACTGCTATGGTCTGAGGGTTGAGGCTCCCTAAAATTCATATGCTGAGATCCTACCCCTGAAGCTGATGGTATTAAATGGTGGGAAGTGAAGAGGTCATGAAAACAGAGCACTTATATACAGGTTTAATGCCTCAGAAAGGAGCCCCAGGCAGACCATGCCTCTCTCCTATTGTCACACAAAAATACTTCTGAAATCTTTTAAAATGTGTGCATATGGCCTTCAGAACAAACTATCTGAATATTATTTTAAAATCTCATTTTTTGTTAAAATGAAAATAGAAACCAGAGGATCATTTTGTCTCCTTTTTAATAATAAAAAAGATTTATAATTTAACTTTAGGATATCAAGTCAGAATAATAAAGTAAAACTCCTTTATAGTTTGTTAAAGTGGGTAGAAAATATAAATATTCTTTGAACTTCCATACTCTAATAGTTTGGACATCAAATTCATCTAATATAATTTGGTATCAAATTCAACTTTTGGTATACATGTCCAGCAAGCAATGAATTTACACTCAAATTTCTTGCAAAATAAATTGGTATATTTCTGAGCACACACATATACACATATATACACATACATTCTAAAAATTCTGGCAGGACATTTAGGATCCAGACTTTATTACCTGCCATACACTTTCATACTCCATACAATTCAGGCTGACAAACACTATTCCTTCTCCAATCCAGTTATTATTGTATCTTAGTCATTCTTTATAATATAAAAATACATAACAATTTAGAATGTCCCCTACATAGAGCAAAATATAACTGAATAGTGTGATTGATTGTAGCTGAGCTGAATTAATGAAGATGGAATTATAAAATTGTGCTTTAGTTAAATTGGGTTTTAGTACTTATTTGGCTTATTACTCACCCTTCATCTGGAGACTCAGTCCCAGAGAATGTATTTTTCCTTCAAATTATTAGTGATGATAGATGTGCAATAGATTAGACTTGATGGGTGGATGGACATATCTATGTTTTTACCCTCACCCCTTGTTTTTGGTACTAGGGATCAAACCTGGGGCCTTACCAATAATAGGCAAGTGCTCATCTACTGAAATAAAACCCCATCCCTAGGAGAGTGTATTATTATAAAATTTGGTCTTAGACTTTTGTTTCTGGCACAGAATCTTTTAAGACTCTTGGAATCTCATGATGAGAGTGTCTTTATGTGATAACGAGATATCTTGTGGCTGAAAGTTCCTGTATAATTTTAGGGTGAAGTTGTCCACTAGTGTTATGGTTTGAATCTAAAATGTCCCCCAAGTTGGGCACAGTGGCTCATGCCTGTAGTCCCAACAACCCAGAAGGTGGTGGAAGAAGGATCTCACATTCAAAGCCAGAGGCATCCTGCATAACGTAGCAAAACCGTGTATCAATATAAAAAAATAATAAAATAAAAAATGGGGCTAGAGGTGTAGCTCAGTGGTAGAATACTTGCAAAGTATGCATGAGGACTTGGGTTCAGCCCTCAAGTACTGCAAAAATTAATTAATTAAATGTCCACCAAAAATCATGTGTTTGAATGCTAGGTCCCCAGGTGGTCACCCTATAATGGGAGGCTATGAAACTTTGACAGGAGGGAGCTAGATAGCAGGAGTAGGTCTTTGGGGATGAGCCTTTGGAGGTTTCATGAGGGCCCCCAGCTCTGATTCTCTCTTGCTTCCTGCTGGCATGATGTGAAGTATGTCCTCTGCCACAGGCCCTACCTCCAGCTACTCCACCATCCTTCCTTGCCTTTAGAGACTGAGATCCTCGACATCATGAACTAAATAAATCTATCCTTCCTCCTTAAGCTTCTGTGAGATATTTTGTTGTAGAGATGAGGAAAGTAACTAGCACAACCAGAAAGAACAAGCCATGATTAAAAGTTTGGAAACATCAGCCCACTCCCTATCCTCTGGAGAGAGGGGCTAGTGATAGACTTAGTCATCTATAATGTGAACTTGATGAAGCCTTCATTCAATCCCACAAACTGTGGGGTTTGGAGAGCTTCTGGTCTGATAGCACATGGAGTGCCATGAGGGTTGCATACCTGGAGGGAGAAAAGAAGGTCCATGCTGCTTCCCATATACCTTATCCTAAGTGTCTCTCAACTGGCTATTCTTCTGCATAGTTTGTAATAAACTTATCATTAATAAATATTTCTCTGAGTTTTGTGAGCCAGTTAGAAAATTATTGGATGTGATGAGGGGCTGAAAGTGCCTCCAATTTATACCCAGTTGGCTAGAATTACAGACAACAATCTGGGATTTGCAGTTGGCATCTGAAATGGGGACAATGCTGTAAAATTGAGTCCTTAATCTATGGAGTCTGCACTAACTCCAGTAGTTAGGATCAAAATAAATTGCATGACACTCAGTTGCTGTCCTCAGAGAACTGCAGAATTGCTTGAAATAAAAAAAAAATAACAACACATATTTGGTTTAATAGGTGAAGTGTTTTGAGTAGAGAAACATTTGCCTTTTATCACTAAAACAAATTCCCCAAATGATTTTTAGTTCTCCACTACTATGACTCACTGCCTAGAGGGTTTAACATCCAGGAATGATAACATGGAAGAGATTAATTACAGAGCACTTATATGCTATATTCCATCTGTCCTGCTGATATGATACGGGAACAGGAACAAAAGACATCAACACAATAAATATGTAGAATTTGGTGAGTCAGCCTCCTGTCTGGAAGAATTGCTGGAATGGGGTTCTCTCTCTCTGTCAGTTTGTAGAGCACTGCTCTGCACTGAGGACCCAGGTTCAATCCCCAGCACCACAAAAAATAGAAGGATCTGGCAATCCACTCCCAAAGCAATCCTGAAATGACCAGCCATGGAAAACCCCATGAGGGTCACTATGAGTCAGACCTGACTGGACAGCATCTAACAACAGCAACATCACTTCTCACATTTTAAAAAGAAAATGGCATATTACTCTGTACCCCACCAACACTTATCAAAAAAGGGAAAAAAGAAAAAAAAGTCACCCATGTCAAACAAGGCTCTCTGAATTGAGAACCCCAGGGTTCTGGTTGGGTTTAAATCCTTGGTCCTAGTGCCTCTAGAATGATTTGACATGGAATTCTGGAGTTATAAGTCTCCTGTGACACATTTTTCTGGGGCTAAGTTTTGGCAGCCTGTAATACCACTGTGGCGTCAGATCCTGTTGGATCTTGGAAGCCAATCCTGGTTAGCACTTGGATAAGAGACCACCTGGGAACACC
Source organism: Pedetes capensis (assembly GCA_007922755.1). Taxonomy (NCBI): domain Eukaryota; kingdom Metazoa; phylum Chordata; class Mammalia; order Rodentia; family Pedetidae; genus Pedetes; species Pedetes capensis. The sequence continues at coordinate 31,429 of VMDO01013595.1, read as the reverse complement.
AGGTGCTGTAATCTTTAGAGAAGGACCTGGCAACACACTCCCCAAAACAATCAGCCATGGAAAACCCTATGAATAGCAGAGAAGCACTAATAGTAGTGTTTTACCTGTTGTACTTAGGGTTGCTATGAGTCGGACCCCAACTCGATGACACCTAGCAACAATAGCAAGTTTTGGCAACAAGGAGGTGGCCTAGAAAGAATCTATAGGCCCAGGTGCAGCAATGATTGTAGTAGCTTAAAGCTACTTTTTAGTTACTACTATAAGAGTTGTGAGCTCCTAATCTAAAGAATCTAATTTTCTTGGGAAATTCTAAATCATGGGATATACTCCCCCAGATCTGCCTAAACTATAAGTCGTTGATTCATGCAGTTATGGAACCTGAGAAGTCATTATGTTCAGAATCACCAAGCTCCTTGCTGCTTATGAGTGGTTGATTAGGAGTACACAATGTGAATGTTTTACTTATCTCTATAAATGTGGAATATACATACCATGGACAATCAGAGCTCTCTTTACTGTCAGAAATACAGTGATTAGCATCTTTAAATGTGATCAGATTCAAGAACCAATCTTAAAAACACCACAAAAAAATTCCAGAAACTCATCCTTAACATTAGGTTGTTTTAAAATCACTCTTGGTACCAAAATCTTTACTAGTCAGGGTTTTCCAAAGAAACAGAAAATTAATCCCTCATCCATCTCAATTTCTCTTTCTCTCTGTCTCTCTCTCTCTCTCTAGCTCAGAAACACACACACACACACACACACACACATATACTCACATACACACAGATGTATATACATGGAGATATTTACAAAGAGATTTGAGGGACTGGCTCACTTGATTATGGAGGCTGAGAAGTCCCATGATCTGCCATCAGCATGGTGGAGGTTCAGGAAAGCCAATGGTATACTTTTCAACCATACATGAAGACCACATAACCAGGAGAGTCAATGGTGTGATTCTCAATCTGGAGGTTGGAGAATTGAAGACAGGAGAAGATTTGTGTGTAAGCTCAAGCAATTGATCCCCCTTCTGTGGGTTTTTTTTTTTTTTTTTGGTTGTGGTCTTATGTAGGCCCTCGACAGATTATATTATGCCCACTACATTGATGAATATGACCTTTTTACACAATCTACAGATTCAAATGCTAATACTTTCTGGAAATATGCTCATAGACATATGTAGAGATAACATTTTGCCAGCTATCTGGGCTTCCCTTACCAAAGTCAAGTTGACACATCAAATTAACCATCACTCAAAGTGTTTTCTTTTTCTTTTCTTTTTCTTTTTTCTTTTTTGTTTGTTTGCCCATTTTGGTAATCTGTATTTCAGGAGTATTATTTCTTCAATGAACTTTGTGACTATCTTGTAGATGCTGTATAGAGACAGAATGAAACCTAGGCTATTTCTCTTTTTAGGTGCTGTTGAGTTGGGCCTGACTCATAGTGACCTTATGTACAACAGAATGAAACACTCCCTGACATGGTGCCATGCCCAGTACTGTCAGTGCTTCTCTGCTGTTCATAGGGTTTTCAATGACTGACTGATTCAGGGTTGCTTAGTACGTGGGCTGCAATATCATTCTCCAATTTTTGCCGTGCTGAGGATCAAACCCAGAGCCTCAGAGAGAGAGAGAGCAGTACTCTATTAACAGAGCTGAACCCTATACCTTGGCTGTTAGGAAGCAGTTTCATATTTCTAGCATCTACTGTAAAGGTATACTGATATTTTTCCCCAAAGCATTCTTGGTATGGGAATAAAATACAGTTTTAGAGACAGAAAACAATTTGAATCAATTAGTTAAAACAAATGATTTTAGCCTCTGAATTAGTGTTTAGTAACTGGCTTTTTCACTTATATTTATTAATTCATTACATTATTATATTGTTTGTTTATGCTACATTGAACCAATCTTTTATTTTTCTGTATAGCTGTGCTTTTCCATGTTTCATAGCTCAGAATTAGTAAAAATGCCTCTAAAAGATTCATACATGAAAATAATGAAAAAACTTTAAATGAAAATTTTATGAAGACACGTAAAAGCTGTTAAATAGGTGATAGTTGGAAATGTTGGATCAAAATTACCAGTTTTTCAATACACAACCAGAAATCTTCAATTTCTGGGGATAAATTAATTTAATTTTGACTAAATATTGTGTTAGTCCTTAACGAGGATATTCTAAAAGGTGTACTTTGGAGCAAGGCAAAAATGATTAATTTTAACTTCCAAATTTTGCTGAAGAGAAGCTCATTCATTATAAGAAAATTCTACCCTACCCAGGGAATAAAGAAATACTTGGATTTGTAGAGTGGAAGACTCATTTTAAACTACTCTAAGTAAAAATATTATTTGATTCAAAGCTTCCTACTTTCTCCATGCCATTAAAATTGGGTAAAAATAAGCTTTAAAACTCACAAACTGCCTCATTGCTAGTACTTCCTATGACTTCCCATGACTCAAAAATTGATTTTCTCACTTTGTATCTATAAGACAAAGTAGAGCTTTTTAATACAATAATTTTTCATAAGCTGATGAAGAGGGAGATGATAAATGAGGTTTCATCCTGCAGCCACCTCCAAGTGGGCTTCTCAAAAGAATGTTGTTATTTTGAAGTTATCTTTATTTTAATGATATTTTACTCTCCACTGGTTTTCAGAACTTTCTGGGAATTATGTTTCTTACCTTATCAGTTATTAAGCCCTACAGATTCCTTTTGTTCCTTCTTGGTATAGAGGTTATTTCAGTACGCAGAGCAGGAGAATGAGACAGAGGGGCACCTTGTGCTAGCCCACATCTAAAGATAAATAAAGTGGTACTAATTCCAGTTTGTGGCTATAAATTATTGATTAGAAAGAAGGTTCTAAAATTACAAATGAAAAGAAGCAGAAATGATATCCTCAAAAATAAAGCCAGGGTAGAGAAATGAAAATAGTAATATTCAGCTTCTTTCTTTCTATACCCAGGGTGCAGCTGCATGTAGGCATTTATATTGACTATAAAAAGCAAGTTTCCAGAGAGGGTCACTGTGCAGCCTTCTCTGTCTTAAGTGTTTCTCCTTTTTGCAACTCCCTCTGCTTATTTGAAGGACCATCCAACTCCATAAGTTACCCAGTATTCTAAATTTTTTCTGTTCTCCTGAATGGTGTCGACTAGGAAACAGAGGCCCATTGCTACCTGACTCAGAGACACCTGCCTTTGATAAGCAATGAATTTATTTATGAAAATAGGGAAACATTGATTACATGTGTTAATATTTGTATTAGCTACTTTTGCATTACTGTGATCAAAATATCTGAGAAAACAAAGGAGGAAAGATTTATTTTAGCTTATGGTCAGAGGGTTCAATTCATGGTCACTGGGCCCCATGCACTTGGGCAGAATATCATGACTGCTGGAGCACATGGTGGAGGTTGGTCTTTAGTCCTTAGTGAGCAGGAAGCAAAGACAGGGAAATAGCCAGGGGCAAGAAAGCCCCAGAAGACTCACCACTTATAACCTGTTTCCTCCATTGAGGACTTCACTCCTAAAGTTTCCAGGAATTGCAAAAGTAGTGCCATCATCTGGATACCTTTGACACATTAGCTTGTGGGGGGCATTTGATATGCAACCTTTAAAGAGTGTCTTTTACATGTATTGACTAATATATACATAAAACCTGAGCAAGCATAAAAACTCTGCCTTATTTCACTCTATCTATTCGTATTTCCCATTTGTTCACTTTAGTCAAGTTTATTATGGTATAACTTACATATATAGTATTGACTTCTTTAGTGTAAATTTCTCTGAGTTTTGATTTACACATAAAATTATGTAATCACTACTACAATCCAGATAGAAAATAGTACTGTCAGTTCAGAAATTTCCCTTATGTTCTGTTGTATTCAACCATTGCCCCTAAACCTAGGTGCCATCAAGTCGGTATCCAACTCATAGTGACCCTCATAGTGGGATTTAGCTCAGTTGGTAGAGCGCTGCGCTGCAGTCTCTGAGGTCCCAAGTTCAATTCCCAGCACCACAAAAATGGGAGAAGGGCCTGGCAATCCACTCCCAAGGCAATCCCGAAACAGTCAGCCATTGAAAACCCTATGAGGGTCACCATGAGTCGGATACCGACTTGATGGCACCTAACAACAACTAAACCTAAGCCCTGACAACCACTAAAATATTTTCTCTACCACTTATTTTGCCGTTTCTAGAGTGCCATATAAGCCAAATCATATAGTGTATAGTCTCTGGGATCTGACTACTTTCATTTTTTAATTTTTTTTTTTTTACTTTTTTTGAGACAGGGTCTCGCTAAGTTATGCAGACTTCCTCTGGTCTCCAACTTGCGATCCTCCCAAGACACTGGGATTATAGGTGTGTGCCACCATGCCCGGCCTCTACTTTCATTCTTATAATTAGTTTTAGGTCAATCCATTTGTATTGCTAATTTGTTTATTTTAATCTTTAATATCTTTGGGTATCCTACTGTTTGCATATGCATTCACTTACTGGGGGATTTTCAGGTCATTTCTACTTTGAGGTGACTGTGGACAAAGTTGTTATGAATATTCACAATGTATTGTGTTCACATAAGTTTTCATAACTCTTGGTTAAATAGAAATGTTTTTCACTTTAGGTATAAATTGGCTGGCACGCTTTTATGTATTCTGTTTTTTAACATACTTTAAACATGTTAAGGGAAGAACATATTAGACAATTGAGGTTCTGGACTTGCATAGATGAAGACCTCAGGATAAAATCTATCTGGCCAAGTCATTTTGTTTCCTATGTTCCATAATGTATTTGTCAATACCATTTGAATAGTCTTATTGAAATACCAATTATAGACCACAAAATTTACCCTCTTAAAATGCACAAGTGTGTGAGTTACTTTATATAATCACAGAGCTCAGTACCATTAAAACTCTTTAATTTGGAAATTTGTTGTTGTTGTTGTTGTTGTTAGGCGCCATAGAGTCGAGTCCCACTCATAGTGACCCTATGTACAGTGGATTTAAACACTCCCTGATTCTGTGCCAGGCATACGATTGTATTTATGATTAAGCCCAGTGTTGCAGACACTATGTCAATCCATCTGGTGGAGGATTTTCCTTTTTTTCATTGACCTTCCACTCTCTCAAACATGATGTCTTTTTTCAGGGATTGGTCCCTCCTGATTACATGTCCAAAATACATAAGATTCAGTCTAGCCATCCTTGCTTCCAAGGAGCATTCTGGTTGCACTTCTTCTATGACAGATCTGTTGGTTCTTTTGGGAGTCCATGATATTAAGTAATTGTCTCTAGCACCATAATTCAAAAGCATCAATTCTTCTCCTATCTCCCTTGGTCAGTGTCCAGCTTTCACAACCATATGATGCAACTTAAAATACCATGGCATGTGTCAGATGGACCTTTGTCATCATTGTGACATCTTTACTTTTCAATACTCTAAAGAGATGGTTTGCCACAGCTTTCCCCAAAGCAATGCATCTTTTGATTTTTTGACTGCTGCTTGTAACAGGTGTAGATTGTAGAACCAAGTAAAGCAAAATCATGGACAACCTCAATCTTTTCTCTATTTATTGTGAAGTTGCATACTGACCCAGTTGTAAGGATTTTTGTTTTGTTGATGTTTAGTCACAATTCATAGCAAAGGCTATGTTCTTTGATCTTCGTTAGTAAGTATTTTAAATACTCTTAGCTTTAAGCAAGCAGAGTTTTGACATCTGCATAACACAGGTTGTTAATGATTCTTCCTCCAATCCTGATACTACATTCTTCCTTGTAAAGTCCAGGTTCTCAGATTATTTGCTCAGCATGTAAACTGAAGAGATATGGTGAAAGTATACAGCTCTGACACACAACTTTCTCAACTTTAAACCAGGCAGTTTTCTCTGTTCTATTTGAACAGCTGCCTCCTGGTTCATGTACAGATTCCTCATAAGTACAATTAGGTGCTCTGGTATTCCCATTTTTCCAAGTGTTATCCATAATTTGTTATGATCCACACAGTCAAATGCATTTGCAGTCAATAAAATATAGACATCTTTCTGATATCCTCTGCTTTCAGCTAATATCCACCTGACATCAGCAATGATGTCTCTGGTTCCCCACCCTCTTCTGAATCTGGCTTGATTCTCCAGCAGTTCCCTATCTATATATTGCTGCAGTCACTTTTGAATGATCTTTAATAAAATTTTGCTTCTGTGTGATATTAATGATATTGTTTGATAGTTTCCACATTCAGTTGTGTCCCCTTTTATGGCAATAGGCACAAATATGGATCTCTTCCAGTCAGTTGGCCAGGTAGCTATTTTCCAAATCTGTTGGGATAAACATGTTAGCACCTCCAGTGCTGCATCTGTTTGTTGAAACATCTCTATGGGTATTCCATCAATTCCTGGAGCCTTGTATTTTGCCAGTTCTTTCAAGGCAGCTTCCACTTTGTCCTTCAATACCATTGGTTCTTCCTCATATGCAAGCTCTTGAAATCGTTAGTCACCTACCAATTCTTCTTTGTATAATGACTCTATGTATTACTTCCCTCTTCCTTTGATGTGTCCTGCATCTTTTAATATTTTTCATGTAGTCTTTCATTAATGCCACTCGAGGCTTGAATTTTTTCTTCAATTCCTTCAGCTTGAGAAACAAAGAGAATGTTCTTCCCTTTAGGTTTTCTGTCTCCAGCTCTTTGCACATGTCATTATAATATTTGTTTTTGTCTTTTTGGGCTGGCTTTTGAAATCTTCTGTTTAGTTCCTTAACTTCATAATGTCTTCCTTTTACTTTGTCTCCTCGATGTTCAAGGGCAAGTTTCAGAGTCTCTTTTGACATGTGATTTGATCTTTTCTTTTTTTTCTGTCTTTTTAATAACCGTTTGCTTTCTTCATGAATGATATATTTGATGTCATGCCACAACTGGTCTGGTGTCATATGATTTGTGTCTAATGCAATAAACCTGTTCTTGAGGTGGTCTCTGAACTCAGGTGGGATATCCTCAAGATTATACCTTGCCTTTTTGTACATGTGTTCTAATTTTCTTCAGTTTCAATTTGAACTTGCATATGAGAAGTTCATGGTCTGATCCACAATCAACACCTTGTCTTGTTCTCACACCTGATATGGATCTTTTCCATCTTTTTTTTTTCAATGCTGGGGGTTGAACCCAGGGCCTCACAGTTGCATGCTCTGCAAGTGCTGCACCACTGAGCTGCACCCTAGCCCATTGTTTTACTTCTTGAGACAGGGTCTCACTAAGTTATGCAGACTGTCTCTGGTCTCAAACTTACAATCCTCCTGCCTCGCCTCCCAAGCCACTGGGATTACAGGCATGTACCACCACACTTGGCAGTTTTTTCCCTCATTTCCTTCCACAAATGTAGTCAATTTAGTTCCCGTATGTTCTACCTGGTGAACTCCATGTGTATAGATGTTGTTTATGTTGGTGAAAAATGTATTTGCAATGAAAAGGTCATTGTTCTGACAAAATTCTATCAAACAATCTCCAGCATTGTTTCTGTCACCAAGGCCATATTTTGCAACTACTGAGCCATCTTCTTTGTTTCCAGCATGTGCATTCCAGTCACCAGTAATTATCAGTATGTGCTAATTGCATGTTTGATCTATTTCAGGTTGCAGATGCTGGTGGAAATCTTCCCTTTCTTTACTTGTGGCCTTAGTGGTGGGTGCATGAATTTGAATAATAGTCATATTTACTGGCCTTCCTTGTTGGCATATGGATATTATTCTATCACTGACAGCATTGAACTTCAGGACAGATCTTGAGATGTCTTTTTTGATGATGAATGCAAGCCTATTTCTCTTTAGTTTGTCATTCCCAGCATAGTAGACCATATGATTATCTGACTCAAATGGCCCATGCTGGTCCATTTGAGCTCACGGATGCCTAGAATGTTAATGTTTATGTTCTCCATTTCTTTTAATGGTCTCTAATTTTCCTAGATTCATAGTATGTACTTTCCATGTTCCAATTATTAATGGAGGTTTACAGTTGTTTCTCCTCATTTTGATGCCACATCAGCAAATGGAGGTCCCTGGGGCTTTACTCCATTTCTGTCATCAAGGTAGATTACACTTTGAGGAGGTGACTCTTCCCACTAGTCTTTTGCGTGCCTTCCAACCTGGGGGGCTCATTTTCTGGCACTATATCTGACAGTGTTTCTTTGCTATTCTAGGGTTTTCAATGGCTAATTGTTTTGGGAATGGCTCACCAGGTCCTACTCCTAGTCGGTCTTAGACTGGAAGCTCAGCTGAATCCTGTCAACCATGGGTGGCCCTGCTGGTATCTGAGATACTGGTGGCATAGCTTTCTGCCTTATCACAACACACAATCCCACACAGTGTGGCAAACTGATAGACGTGGGGGTGGTATTTTTATCTCCCCCCAAATAACCAATTATTTTCTGTTTGCCCACTTTTATGCCAGTCAACTTGATTTCTCTCTATCCTCCATGTATGGAAACCACTATTATTATATTTCTCTAAGGATTTGCCTATTTATGCAATTTGTGAGCTTTTAAGCTTCTTTTTATCCAATTTTAAAGACATAGGGAAAATAGAAGTTTTAGATCAAAATAACATTTTTATTTAGAATAGTTTAGAATGAGTCTTTCACTCTACGAAATCCAGGCATCTCCTTAATTCTTATGTAGGGCAGAATTTTCTTCCATTTTCCATTTGGCAGCCTGCAGCCCTACCACTGTGGCATCCAATTCCATCAGATCTCAGAAGCTAAGCAGGGTCAGCCCTGGTTAGTACTTGGATGGAATACTGCCTGGGAACAACAGGTGCTATAGGCATGGGAGACAGACCCAGCAACCCACTCCCCAAAGAACAATCAGCCATTGAAAGCCTTATGAATAGCAGCAAAGCACTGACAATAGTGTTTCATCTGTTATACATGGGTCTCTATGAGTCAGACACTGACTTGATGGCACCTAACAACAACAAATCAATTGGCAATTTGTGCGCCTAGTTCTAGAAGTCTTTGATTTCATTCTACCAAGAATTCATTGTAGTCCTCTGTATTCAAGTAGAATGCCTTATATCAAATTTAATTTTTCTTTTCTTTTTTTACAGTGCTGGAGGTTGAACCTAGGGCCTTGCGCTTGCATGCTTTGTAAATGCTGGACCACCGAGCTGCACCCTCAGCCCATTTTTTTACTTTTTGAGACAGGGTCTCACTAAGTTATGCAGACTGCCTCTGGTCTCCAACTTTCGATCCTCCTGCCTCCACCTCCCAAGTCGCTGGGATTACAGGCTTGCACCATCACGCCCAGCATAATTTTTTTTCTCAATCATTTCCCTTTTGGTATTCTATTAACTATTTCTCTGTCAGAACTCCCCTTATGAGTACTCAGTAGATGTGGGAGCATCCTACACGCCCACAGTTGATGTCCATTTTTCTTTCTTCTTTTTCTTTTTATTTCTTTAAGAGGATATTCTCAATTTCATTGATTTCTCTCTGACAAGTCTGATTTGTTGAACACCTCTAGTGAGTTTTTCATTTCAGTTTACTTTTCAATTACATGATTTCTGTTTGGTTCTTTTTTGTTTATTTATTTCAATTTTATCTCTGATATTCAGAATTTGTTGATACATCATTATATTTTCCTTTGAGCATATGTACATGGTTTCATTTAGTTCTTTGAATGTATTTGTAGTAATTGTTTTTAAAGTCTCTGTCTAGTAACTCTACATATGGACTTCCTCACTGATGGTTTCTATTGACTGCATTTTTTTCCTGTATAAGAGATATACTGTTCTGTTTCTTTGGATGATTTTGCTGAAAGCTATACATCGTAAACAAGGTAATATGGTAACTGTGAAAATTCACATTTCTTTTAGCTGGACTCAACCCAATCTCCCAATACTGTATCATTGTTGCTGCTTATCTTTCAAGTAATTTTTTCTAGACAAATTCTATAGAGTCTATATTTTGTATTCTCATGTTTGGCTGCTGATATCTCTTCTTAGTTAGCTTTATATTCATCTAATAGTTGATCAGAGACTTCGTAAATACCCTGGGCCAATAAGTCTTCCATCATTTGTTGAGAAACTCTGTATATATATGTATGTATATATGTTGAGAAACTCTGTATATATGAGGGCACAAGTCTTCAACGCTCTGAATGTTTTGTGAGCTTTACTTCCTCCTTGCTCAAAGCCTCAAGGTCAATCGTAGGGGATACTGGGAGCTTCAGAGTTCTTTCCTGAGCATGTACAGAGAGTCCTGCACATATGTGTGGTTTTCCAGATTCTTAGGATTATATCAGAGCTGAGAAAACAAAAAATAACAACAAAAAGTGAATATGGATCTCTGATTCTCTGTTTCCCTTTTCCAGCTTTTATTTTCACCAGTTTTTCTTGTCCCAACTAGCACTGCCACTTCATTGACACTTCAGTTGGATATGGTGTTAAACAATTGCATGGATATTTTCCTGTAAATATTATTAGAATAGGAATTTTTCCATGAAGAAATCTTTGAGGCAGTACAAATAATAACAAGCTTTGTGAACTGGACTTTTGCAAGGAGCAGTAAGATGGTCCAATCATGATTGCATTCATCAGATGAAGCTTTTTGTAGCACTCTAAACTCTACATTATAGGGCTGCTAGGCTGCCACTTTTTCTAAGTTCTGTGTTGTAAGGCTGCTGGCATTTAAGTTTATTGTAGCTTTGGGATAAAAATATGGGCTAAAGTAGATTATGCCTGCAGCCATAGCCTTGTGGCATCTGATCCCATCAGATCTCAGAAGCTAAGCAGGGTCGGGCCTGGTTAGTACCTGGATGGGAGACCACCTGGGAACACCAGAAGCTGTAGGCTTGGGAGAAGGACCTGGCAATCTCCTCCCAAAAAATCAATCTGCCATTGAAAACCCTATGAACAGCAGAGAAGCACTGACAATAGTGTTTCCCCTGTTGTACAGAGGGTCGCTAGGAGTCGGATACCGACTCGACGGCACCTAACAACAACAACAACAACAACAAGGTAGATTAAAATGTCACACATTGTATCATTCTTATTAAAAGTAAGCCATTTATTAAAATAAACTTTTCTTGAGTTACTGTAAACCTTTGGATTATTTCCAGAGTTTGGGAAAAGTTGATTTTCACAAATTGTTCTATTATTCTTTTTGCTTGTATGAAAGAATGGATTTTTGAAGGTGTAGTCTGCTTTGATGGAGGTACTTCTAATGTCAATATATTTTTAAGTTATTGTATCTATTTTATACTTTGTGATTTTCTTTTAGTGTAATGTGTTTTGTCTAGCATTGATATCAGCATATTGATGGCATCATACTATCTAATAATATGTAGCATCATACTATCTAATAATGTGTAGCCTTATTCCATTTTCTCTTTGGTGTAAGATGGATGTTTATTAGTTGCTGTGGAGTTGGGTCCAACTCATAGCAACCTTATGTACAACAGAATGAAACACTTCCTGACATTGTGCCATGCACATGATCTTTTTTATGTTTAAGCCCATTGTTGTAGCCACTATGTTTCTTCTCATTTTGAGTCATGCCACATCAACAGAAAAGGAGGTCCCAGGGGCTTTACTCCATTCACATTGTTATGGTTGACTATTTTGAGGAAGTAACTTTTCCCCAGTCATCTCTGGAATGCCTTCCAGCCTCCTTTCTGGCACTATATTTGACCGTGCTTCTCTGCTACTGATAGGATTTTCAATGGCTAAGTATTTTGGGAGTGGACTGCTGGATCGTTCTTCCTAGTTTTAGTCTGGAAGGTCAGCTGAAAACTGCCTGCCATGGGTGGCCTTGATGGTATCTGAAATACCAGTGGCATAGCTTTCAGCATGCCAACAAGCAACAGTAACAAACAAGCCCCATAGCACAACAAGCTAACAGACACATAGGGGATTAAGTCACTAGGTGACAGGAATTTCTTAGCTCCAATTTAACCCTGTGCAACTACCATTGAATATCTGGTTCATCAACAACTTAAAGCACTTGTTATGAAGCACATAACTGTTCTTCCCAAGCAAAACCATAAGAATGTCATGCATTTCTGCCTTGTTTGCCTCCCTTGTTCCCTTGGGATAACTTTCAGCATCACAGTAACATGTAAGCCCACATAACACAACCAGCTGACAGAAATGTGAAGGTTTGTGTTAGATAGATATTATTTTGTCATCAGAGGATTGATATCATTCAAAAGTGAAGCTATCTGGTCCTAGAGTTTGTGTGAAGGGCTTAAATTACTTAAGTTCTTTGATATATGGCTGTCAAGAATTTTTTTTTCATGCCATGGGTAATTTGCATTATTTCAACAAATTTTTCCATTTTATTTCAGCTGCTATAATTTTGTCATATTGTTTTTATGTAATATTTGTACAATCCTTTTATTATTCACAGGTTCTGTATAGATGAACCTTCTTTCATTTCTTACATTATTAATTTGTGACTTTTTCTCTGATCAGTTAGCTAAAGGTTAGCTAACTTTATTACAAATCAAACCTATTGGTTTCCTTCATTTTTCTCTATCACTCTTTTCTATTTTTTGCTACCAGAGCTTACTTCTGGTTTCTCATTTATATTACATTGCACTATATGACTATCTTTGGTCAGGGATCAAATAGTTTTTACCAATGTAAGTTTATAGTATGTCTGGAAGAGGGAAATGTAAATTCTTCAACTCTGTTCTTCTGTTTTCAAACTTGTTTTGACTATTTCTGATCCTTTAAATCTGTACATAAATTTTCAGATCAGCTTGCCAATTTCTGAAAAAAAGTCTCCTGTAATTCTGACAAGCTTGCATTGAATCTGTAAATAAAATGGACTAAGAATTTGTAATAGAGTCAGTTAAGATGACAAGAGTACAGGATTTCTATTTAGCTTTATTTGAACAGTTAATTTGTGAATATAGGAGATGCCGATCATAAAACCTTACCAGATAAAGTGTTTAAAATTCTTTCTTTCCTTTCTTCCTTCCTTCCCACCCTCTCTTCCCTTCCTTCCATCCTCCCTCCCTCCCTTCCTTCCTTTACTTCCTTTCCTTTCTTCATGCTGGGTGTTCAAACCTTGAGTCTTACACGTCGTAGGCAAGTGCTCTACCCTTAGCTATATCCACAGCCCTGAAAATGGATTAGCAACTCCCTAAGTGACTTTGATAGAGTGATTAAGTTATTTTAGAGTCTGTACTTAGGTAAAAGGAGTAGAAACTAGAACCTAGGAAGGAAAACCCCCAGAAATATATGGCTAATGGTCTTATATTCTTTTTATTTTTCTTCTGAGGCTGGTCTCACTATATTCCCCAGGCTGTCCTTGAACTCATGAACCTCCAACCCTCAGCCTCCTAAGTAGCTGGGATTATAGGTGTGTACCACTGTGCACAGTTTAAGACTAACAATCTTAATGTATTTGTGTTAAAATCAAATGCAAAATCAAAGTTATATGTTGTGGGAAGGGAATGTAATTTACCATGGATAATGTGAAATCTCATAGGGCATAGAGTTAGCACAGAGCTAGGCAGATGTGAAACTCAGAAGGCTTGTGTTACTGAGAAAACTGGAGAAATGTGGAGTAACTTGGAGAAACCTGAGTTTTTTAGGGGAAGGAAATTAAAAACAGAATATTCCCCCAGGCAAACAAAAAGACAAAGACTAAAAGTTGGCTCAAATAAACTGTTACTAGAACATACACCTTGGAGAGAGAGAGACAGAGAGAAGGAGAGAGAGAAAGAGAGAGAGAGAGATTGATTAGGCAAGCATTCCAAGAGATCAGGGATCCCAGTCTGTGTTTCTAGTAGTTTTTACAGAGGGGACAAAAACTGCACACTGCCCAGGGAAACATGGACTTTTGGAGATGGAGCTACTGCTTGCCTCTTTTGGGCTGGGGTTCAGTTGGACTGGGATTTAGCTTGGTTGGTAGAGTGCTTCTCTGCTCTTCTTGAGATGCTGGATTCAATCCCCAGCACTGCAAAAATGGAAGAAGAACCTGGAAACCCACTTTGGAAACAATCAGCCATTGAAAACCCTATAAACACCAGAAAAACACTGACATAGTGCTGGGCATAGCACAGTGTGGGGGAGTGTTTCATTCTGTTGTACTTAGGTTTGCTGTGAGTCCAATCCAACCCCATGGCACATAACAATAAAAACAAGGTGAAAATAGTCTTATTTTAGTTTAATTTTGTTTCCATTGGGCCAAGAGCTGTTCTGGGTCAACTAGGAAAAGCAGTCCTGCTCTTTTAGGCTAAGGAGGAGATTATTACTTGGTTTTACTTTGTAATCTGCTAGGAGGTAGTTTGTGACCTTGGATCCATAATGTATCTGAGATGTTGTTAGGTGCCACAGAGTTGTATTTGACTCATAGTGACCCTCATATGGTTTTCAATGGCTATTTTCGGGATTGCCTCAGGAGTGGATTGCCATATCCTTTTCCCATTTTTGTGGTGCTGGGAATCAAGCCTGGGACCTCAGAGTGCGGAGTAGCACTCTACCAACTGAGCTAAATCTCAGCCCATGTATCTGAGACAGGAAGGAGTAACAACTATCTGCTTTTACTGTCATCAATTTATCTTTAAGCTTTGAGTGAGGAGGAAACAGCATTTATTGCTTCTCAGTTTACCTTTTAGTTTGGAGTCAAATTACCTTTTAGTTTGGAGTAAAATTGCCCTATTTGGTTAGTTGTTAACAACATGTTGGATTGTTATTACCTAATGAAAGAAAGCCAGAGCTGGTTTAGTTTTAATCTAGCAATGGAAGGCTGGTGCTTGAAAATAAAAGTGACTTGGAGGATTTTTCATTATAGCTTCTAAAATCTACCTCCTTCCCCAATTTTCCTAATTCCCAACTTATCCCAGTATTTGGAGGGATATAACTTCTGGTCCTTACAGTTTCAGCAAAAATATTTTCTTACTGTTTTTGTTGTTGTTAGGTGCCATTGAGTCATGTATGACTCATAGCAACCTTATGTACAACAGAATCTGCCAACCCACTCTGGAAATAATCCCCAAAAGATCATCTATCAAAAACCCTTTGAATAGCAGAGAAGCACTGACATAGTGCTGGGCATGGCACAGTGTCAGGGAGCATTTTGTTTTGTTCTACACAGACAGCCATGAGTTGGACCCAACCCGATGACAGCTAACAGCCTAACAATATTTTCTTGGGCTTTGAGCTTTGAAAAAAGACATATGCATATGTCTATATTGATTGTGAGTCTCCACCTCATGGAGTTATTAAGGTATTAGTGCCATGTAAGTATGATTTAATTTTGTGACCTAGAATCCAGGACTGGATGGATTTTACCAAGACAAATAAACACTATGTCGGGATCTAAATAGTAAATTTGAAACTTTGCATTTATTAATTTGGACTTCGAACAAAGAATATCTCCTTTTTTTTTTTTTTATTGTGGTACTGGGGGTTGAACCCACGTTCTCGCACTTGCATGCTTTGCAAGTGTTAGACCACTGAGCTGTATCTCCAGCCCATTGTTTGACCTGTTTTTGAGACAGGGTCTCACTAAATTATGCAGCCTCTGGTCTTGAACTTGTGATCCTCCTGTCTCTGCCTCCCAAGTCACTGGGATTACAGGCATGTGCCACCGCACCTGGCTACATCTTCATATTTTATGATCAAATTTAATCTATATATCCCCTTTGTACTTATAATTTGTCTAATTTAAATTTAATCACTATTAAACACTGTTTTATAAAACCTCATAAGCCCACTTACTGTTTGTTTTGATTAAGATATCCATATAATTATAGTCATAAAATTTAAAGGCAGTTGATTTTACTTTAATGAGCACTGTCAAATATAGTATTTCATAATGAAAACTATCTATTTTCCTTGATTTTAAAGTAAAAGTATGCAATTCTTCACTTTGTGAATTATATTTAAGTTATAATTACTTGGTACAAAAATGTTAATTTTAAATGGAAAATAATTCAGGTTGGGCATTCCTATTCCAAAAATCTGAAATCCACAGTGTTCCAAAATGTAAAATTTGTTGGACATGATGCTTTGTCTTTACCTTTCCAACAAATGTTATTAAGAATTTGCATTGAGTTGGGCACTCAGGTGCACTTAAGTAATCTTACCTGCTTGGGAGGCTGAAGCAGGAAGAGTATAGGTTCCAGTTCAGAGGCAGCCTGTGCAATTCAGTAAGACTCTATATCAGATTGAAAAATGGAGCCAGATGTAGCTTAGTCATAGAGTACTTACCCAGCAGCCATGAGGCCCTGGGTTCAATGCCTAAGTGCTCTCTCTCTCTCTCTCTCTTTCTCTCTCTCTCTCTCTTTATCTATCTATCTATCTATCTATCTATCTATCTATCTATATATTTTTTTTTTCAGCCATAGCACTGTGGACTGTAGTGTCTGATCCTGTTGGACCTTGGAATCTAAGCAGGGTTGGGCTTGGTCAGTACGTGGATGGGAGACCTCCTAGAAACACTAGAAACTGCAGGCTTGGGAGAAGGACCCAGCTACCCACTCCCAAAAATCAATTCACCTATGAATAGCAGAGAATCACTGACAATAATGTTTAATCTGTTGCACTTAGGGTCACTATGAGTCAGACACTGACTGGACAGCACCTAACAACAACTCTGTGTGTGTGTGTGTGTGTGTGTGTGTGTGTGTGTGTGTGTGTGTGTGTGTATGTGTGTATGTGTGTGTGTATCTGTGTTAGGCAAAGCAGTTTACAAAAGAAGTTGTAAATACAAATAAAGTAACAGTTCTGGCCCTGGTGACCTAACATCTGAGAGAAGGTGTATCAATCACTAATCTAACTAAGGCCATTTTATTTTTGACTCCATCTTGAGTTTCCTTTTTTCTTTTCCCTTTTGAGTTCTCCTGAGTCTTTCTCTCCTATAGTTACTAGTTACCAATATTCTAGGAACAAGGTCTAATTTATGAACATCTTAAGACAAATGACCAAACTACACCCCTAGCAACAGTGACCTTCTTGACACCAGCAAAACTCTGATTGGCTGATCCTGACATAATTGCATAGGGTGATGATCACCCAGACTGTGGCCTGACCAATACAGCCTGGACTGCTACTATGGAAACCCTCGTCCATTGCCTTTGTTTCTCTTTTCTATATAGAACTGAGATTGCTATAATCACTATGAAGATCTACCTTGGATTGTTAGACCTCTTCCCTTCCCAGTGTGACCACACTGAAAATAAAGCTGCTTCCTGCCTTCACCACTTCTTGTCTGTGGAATGAGAGGTTGAGCCAAGTCTGTTAGGAATCCCTGAAGCTGGGACATTTGCCTTAATTCCAGTAACATGAATAAAGCATTAAAAATGAATAATAGTCATATAAAACCTAGACTGAATTGGAGATTTTAGTATGTCCAGATATGCCTGGCAAACTGGTGGAGGAAAGTCAGATTCTTGCAGGGAATCATTGCGTTTCCAGATGGAGGAACTGTTTCTACCACCAGAATTTAGGTGCACAGGAGTGGGATGGAGAATGGATTTTCAGTAGTGTCCTAAGAAGAAAATTAAGAATAAACCTGCTAGGCATGGTGGTGCACATCTATAACCCAGTACTTTGGAGACTGAGGAACTTAGCCTGTCTCAAAATAACACACATACACACACACACACACACACACACACACACACACACACACTCAGAAAAGCAGGAACCATGGGTAATGGTTTATAGGATTATAACAAAGGTTTGGCTTAGTTGACAAAGGGAAGGGGCAGTTTTGAGTATAGTCAAGTATCGACCATTCATCTGTCCTCTGGCCCAGTTACACTGAAAATATGTCTGAATCCAAGAAACATCTTAAGAATGCTTAATCAGGAAATCTGATTCTTTTCCAGTCCCCCCCCCCTTTAGAATCTGACTTTCATTCTAGTATAAGAGCACTACAACAAATACTAGGCATGTATTGTTTTACTTAACCTCAGTGCAAACTTGAAAAGTAATTGATATCCTTATTTTAGAGAAGAGAAAATCAACACTCTGAAGAGTTTACATTACTTTTCAAGATTGAAACAGTAAGTATTGGATCTAGATTAAAATCAGAATCTCATGCTCTATCATCTAAGTGACCCTACCTCTCCTCAAGAAATGAAATATATAAACAGGAAGATTCTTACAGTAGAGACTTAAAATTTGGGTTTTATAAAAAAGCAATAACAGCACTACTTTGCTGTCTATTATTTTGATTGAGCAGGAGAGTTGGATATTTTAGAACAAAAGATCAGGAAGGTCAAAGCTGGGAAATAAATAGGTGGGTCTGGGGGAGATGTAAGAAATAAGGAAAATCAAGTGTAAAAGACGAGTTTACTGTAACAAAACTATGGTTTGAGGCCTACTCTTTGTGGGAGAGGGACAAGCCTCATTCTTAATGGATAAAGTCCTTCCCCTCTGGTCTTATCTTATTTTCTACTTCTTTCAGTAAGTTAACCTTCTGATGAGAATTTCAAGAACAAAACTATATTGTATTTTTTTGCCTGTTAATGTTAAATGTGGGTAAGACTCCAAGAGTTCATTGAAAACAAACATTTCCTGGCAGTTTAATCCTTTAATATGACTGAGATACTATTGGCATTCGAAATTAAATTTAAAAATCATTGATATTTCTCATTTATTTTGCAAATAAATTTTACAATTATTTTTCTGAATCATATCACCCCTAGCACACAATCATTAAGAAACAAAATTTTCTGTTTCTCTGTGCCAGATGTATTTTATTATGTGGACAGCTTTTTTCCATCAGTTATGACATGCTATTCTGTATTTTTTTCCAAATCGTAAAAACATATTCGCTGGGATTTAGCTCAGTTGGTAAGAGTGCTGCTCTGCAGTCTCTGAGGTTCTGAGTTCAATTCCCAGCACCGCAAAAATGGAAGAAGGACCTGGCAATCCACTCCTAAGGCAATCCCGAAACAGTCAGCCATTGAAAACCCTATGAGGGTCACTATGAGTTGGATACCGACTCGACAGCACCTAATAACTAACAACAAAAACATATTCTTAATTAAAATGTCATTGTTAGCTTGAGTTGTATGTAATTTTGGCATCTTTATTATAGTTCTAGGGATACATCTAAAGGACAATTTATGAACAAGTTCTCTATATCACCTTGGAGAACAGTATAATAATCATTTAAAATATATTTGAGCTATTGTCACCATTCAAATACTTTTGTACAATAATTATTTTCTAGCTTGGTGTTAAATGTCTCCTTCTTCTTATAATTCCTCATGGACAGAAAATATCAATTCAATGGGCTATATTATTACCAAATTCTCATGAAAATTTAAGCACATACAGAAAAGGTAAAAAAATTAGTTCTTTAATCTTTTATGTTATAAGCATCTATGGACCAAAGGAAATAACATTCTTATATTTTAAAAATATAATTCAGATTCTGATGTAACTATTGCTCAAAAGAGAATACAGAAAGAAAATATAAAGAAAAACATCTGATTACTGCCTTAGAAAAAAAATGTTATTGTTTCCTTTGTCTACAGATCATATTAGCAATTTTGACTGCCAGGGAGAAATAAAAAAATATAGGTCTTCCAGTGTTCCTTCCCTCCCCCGACCCAGTACTAACTAGAACACAGACTTTTTAAATTTACATTTATTTTCAAAGCAAAAATTACTATTTTAAATAAAATTACTTGTAAAATTTACTGTCATTTCCAGTTGTGAACTTACTGTTTTAGTCTTTTACTGAGTCACTCCTTAGTCTCTTTGTCAGATGGTCTTTGTCCTTTGATATCTCTGAGTGGATGAATGGAAAACAAATGCCCAATAGTGCTATATCACATCAAAATAAAAGTCCTTTCTCTTTTGAAGAACCAGGAAATAATTATCCTTAATTTTCCCTATGAAGATTTTTGTCAGTAATCATATAAATAGAAACTGTCTCTGATGTACAAAACATTGTTTTGAAATTAGCTTTGCCTCAGAACATAGTCAGCAGAAGTTTCTATGTAATAAAGAATTTACCAACTGAGCGGTGGCTCATACCTGTAATCCAAGCTACTCTGGAGGTAGAGGCAAAAGGATCACAAGTGGAAGACCGAGAAGCAGCCTGAGAAATTTAGCGAGACTCTGACTCACAGTAAAAAAATATATATAAATAAAATAAGCTGGAGGTGTAGCCCAGTAATAGCAAAGCATTTGCAAAGTATGTGCGAGGCCCTGGCTTCAACCCCCAAGTACCACCATAAACCAAAACAAAGAAACAAAATCAAACTAAACTAATACTAAAACTAAACATAAACTAAAACAAAGAAATAAAAATTTACCTTGCCTGGGAGAGATTTGGTTTTTGCCTTTAGTTTCTAGGAGGTAATCACTAGGCCTGTGGAATGTCATGCCTAGTAGAGTGTCTGTTTATCTTGAGGCCTGGAGTCACCTTAGTGTTATGTTGTTGTTGTTAGGTGCCCTCAAGTCAGTGTCCAACTCATAGTGATTCTACATACAATAGTCAAAACACTATTGTCAATGCTTCTCTGCTATTCACAGGGTTTCCACCGGCAGATTGATTTTTGGGAGTAGGTTGCTGGGTCCTTCTCCCAGTTAGTGTTATGGTGGAGACTAACTACAAAAGAAAGATGAACAGTATGATTTAGAGTAGGAAGTTTGGGTCACATTGTAGTAGACCTGCAAAGGGACTGGAGACTGAGTGAGATCAGGCACATGAGCAACCTGTTAGTCAGACTTACCTGGGGGTACCCTGATAAAAACTCTGAACACTAGTTTGAGCAATATGTTGTGTGTATTGTCACACTTTGATGCCAGCAAAATAATAATGCCCTGGCTTCATAGGAAGGGAATAATAGGATCTCTGCATTTGGTACCTTCTCTGGATTTTATCTTATGTGCTTATTCCCTTTGCTGATTTTTAATCTATAAACCTTTCTGTAATAACACATGAGTATGACTGCTTTCATTGGGTTTTGGGAGTTCTTCTGGTAAACTGTGAAACCCAAAGGTGCTCTTTGGGGCTTTCAAACTTGTAATCAGTGCCATGTATATGAGCAGTCTTGTGGGAGGATTTCTTCTTCTGAGTGTATACTTGCATCTTTAATTTCCCAAATAAGAAAATAAAAATTATACTATCATTTTTGGAACAAACAATTCTGCAATAGATTGAAATACAACAAAGTCAAACCAGTGAAGCCATTCTGGAATTTGTTACATGTTTTTGGACATGCGATTTTCTGTGTGCTCACTACATGCTTGCTCACCATATGTTAACTTCAGGAACTCCAAGCAATGTGATAAATTTACATCTGAGGCTAAAATATTTTACTGTAGTGAATTTTGCAGACTTTCTTGAATAGTATGGGGCATGACTAGGGGTTGTAATTAACTCACATATCACTGGAAATTGCCATTCTAAAACCTATATTGCTAAGAGCTGACATAAAAACTACCATCTACTCTCATGACTGTGGAGCTAGCAGATATTTCTGCCATCTTGAAGGTTACTCCCATTAATCACCAGTCTAAAGGAATCTTCTACTCTTACAGAACTGTGGAATTGTACATAGATTCTTCACTGTTCTCCATTGTCATTAAGGTTTTAACTCAGCATTGTGAATAAAGTATAATATTAGAAAACAAACAGAAAACATCTCTGAGATGAAAATAGAATCCTCAATTTGAGTCCCATATTTGTTTTTAATTAGCTATGAAACCTTAGGCAATCTGCTTTTCATCTCTCTGGGCCTTAATTTCCCTATTAAAAAAAAAAAAGCTCAAGTAGATTATCTTTTAGGTCCCATGTGCCTTTAAGGAAGTGATATGCAAATAGTTTTAAAAACTTACTTCCAAACCCAGCACAGATTTCTAAACTTGAGTAGCTAGAGTCATAAATCCTAGTGTTTTCTCTGTGCCTGCCAAGCTAAGAGTTGAAAGTAAACTGTTTTTCTTGCTCCAGAAATAAGTGTAGTTTGACATCTCTCTCAAACCAGTTTAAGTTTTGGCATCTCAAACAAGTTTAAAAAATCAAAACAAAGCAGTTTTACTCAAATGTTCTTTATATGTCTGCTCTTTTGTCATTTAGAGAATACATATATGGAACACGAACAGGCAAATGGCAGGTTATGTACTTTATAGTCTAATTCTTACTCTCAATAATTTTAGAGGGCTACAAAAACAGCTATGGATTAGAATCATGTGCAGATTAGATTTGCAGGAATACCACCTGCCTGCCCTTCTCTCCCCTCATAGGCCAAACAAACACAATGATTATCAAGCAGTAATATGCTTAATCTATTAAAAATTTTTGTGACATATGCTTAGTAATTATCACCATCATGTCTAAACATGGTCATTACAGCTTACCTGGATAAATGCAATACTTATTTTGATATCATTTTTGGCTATAAAACAGAAATGTTTGAATATATTTTATGTTGTTGTTGTTAGTTGCCTTTGAGTCATATCCAATGTAGTGACCCATGTACAGCAGATTGAAACACTCCCTGAAACTGTGCAAGGCACATGATCATTTTTATGTTTAAGTCCATTATTGGAGCCACTGTATCAATCCATCTAGTTGAGGATCTTCTTTTTTTTTTCATTGACCTGCCACTCTCCCAAACATGATGTCCTTCTCCAGGGATTGGTCCCTCCTGACTACATGTCCAAAATACATAAGACACAGTCTAGCTATCATAACTTCCAAGGAGCATCCTGGTTGCACTTCTTCTAGGACAAATTTGTTGGTTCTTTGGACAGTCCTTGGTGTATTCAATATTCATTTCCAGCACCATACTTCAAAAGCATCAATTATTCTCCTGTCTCCCTTATTTAATAGCCAGCTTTCACAAGCATATGATGTGACTGAAAATATCACTGCATAAGTCAAGTGCAGTCTTCAATGTGACATCTTTACTTTTCAACACTTTAAAGAGGTCTTTTGAAACAGCTTTTTTCAATGCAATGTATCTTTTGATTACTTGACTGCTGCTTCCATGGGTGTTCATTGTAGAACCAAGAAAAGCAAAATCTTATACAACCTCAGTTTTTCTCCATTTATCATGAAGTTGCTTACTGACCCCGTTGTAAGGATTTTTGTTTTGTTGATGTTGAGGTGCAATCTTTACTGAAGGCTGTGTTCTTGGATCTTCATCAGTAAATGTTTCAAATCCTCTTCACTTTCAGCAAGCAGAGTTGTCATCTGTTATAATGTAGGTTGTTAATGAGTCTTCCTCCAATCCTAATGCTATCTTCTTCTCCATAAAGTCCAGCTTCTTCGATTATTTGCTCTGCATAGAGATTGAACAGGGATGGTGAAAGGATATATCCCTGATGCACACCTTTCCTGATTCTAAAACAGGCAGTGTTTGCTTGTTCTGTCCAACAACTGACTCTTGGTCCATGTACAGATTCCTCATGAGTATAATTAAGCACTCTACTGTTTCCATTCTTGGCAATGTTACCCATAATTTGTTGTGATCCACACAGTTAATGCTTTTGCATAGTCAATAAAACACAGATAGGCATCTTTCTGGTATTCTCTCCTAAAATTATTTACTAATTCTACATATATTAATATAAGATTGGAAACAACTTTGCATTAAAGTGAATGCAGAATAAAATCTAAGTAGTACAGGTACAAATGGAATACATAACATCTTCAGAATAGTTATATATTGAAGGAGAACATATACCAATTTCATAATTATTACATCTGGGAAGAGTAGTAATTTTAATAAAAATGGGAAATGTCAGTATTTGTTTAGGTTTTGTTTTTGAAATAGGGTCTTACTACACATTCCAGGCATGCCTGAAACCTGTTGGGTATCCCAGGCTGTTCTCATACTTGCAGTACTCCTGCCTATGCTTTCCAAGGGCTGGGGCTGCAGGCATGCATACCACACCTGGCTATCAGTATTTCTAAAATCTTGGTACTATATGCATTAATTTGGTTATATTCTAGTATTTAATGAATTTTAAATTATAAAAGAATAGGTAGGAGAATGTTACTTTAATGTGAACTTCTTTGATTTCCATTTATAAAACTAAGTTATTTTCTTTATCTCATAGTATAAACTAAATTGGATCATGGCAAGGAATTAATCCTTCATAATGTGGGTAGAGAGAAGCTTTGAGCTCATCATCATTTTCAGTTCTTACTAATACAAGCTCAGTATCAGAATTAAGATTTAATTTTTCTATGGTTGTTCTTGAAGAAAAACTTTCTATGCCCTACTTTAAGTAACAAAGACTAAGAAGGTAACTTCATACTTCTGATATAATCTCCTTAAGCAGGCATCTAGCATATTATAGAGCTATTTATAACATCCCAAGTTCAATTTAACATCTTTTTTTTTTTCAGGTTAAGGTAGTTTATGTGGCTGGACACTAAAGAGCGTTTTTCTCCCCCTAAATGGCCATGTGACAGTATGACTAGTAGAAACTGCTTTTAAACTTCAGGGTACATGTAGGTTCACATAATATCATTTCCCAATTAGGCACTACCTGTTCCATTAACAGAGATGTCCCTTTAAGGATTCCACCACCTAAGTGGCAAGACACAGGTGAAACAGAGGCTGATGCCTCTATTACTGCTTTCTCTCTCTGCCAAACAATATTACTTTAGAAAACCAATCTGAGCAGAGTAGTGAAGTCTGAGAGGCAGTGCTTGTATGTGACTGCATAGACCCTAGTATTCTCTTAGGATATTCTGACTCCTTGTAGTAAAGGCAAGAAGAAACTCATCCTGGACTTGCCAAAATGCAGATCTCAATGTCAAGTTAATAAAAAGCCTCATAAAGAATAGCTCTAAGAAAGGGCATTTCATACCTTAGAATCACTGTGCTCCTTCCTCATTCAAAGATCTCTAGGTCTTGGACAACTTTTTCTGAGGAAGGAACTACGTCTTACCCTACACTTTTTAGACATCTTACTGTATGTCTATTACTGCTGCATGGGCACCTCCTAATATCTGCAACCCTCTTTTCCAATTCTCCACTCTACTGTAGGGGTTTGTCCCATTATTCTATATTTTTCCACCACCAGCTGAGCAATATTTAAAGCAATGATGAAGAATTGCTTGAATAGTACATTTTATTATTCAGGTAAGACTTTGTCTTGATAAAGTAGTTTTATTTTTAAATTGTAAAGGAAATTACAGAAGCGACTCAACACACATTTATATATTAAATAATTAATGATACCAAATGTTCTTATAAATGTTTTAGACTGTCCTTAATCCTAGAATTCAAATGGCATCTTTTTGTATTTTAAAATTATTGGATCTCTCTCTCCCACATTAATGTCTTTTACAAACACTTGTTACAAAACTCTTTCCTCACCAGAAATACTGATTTACATGGATTTTCCAAAAGAATAGGGAATTTTCTTTAGGAACTTCCAGCCACTAGACATTCTATTTCCTCTTGTGAATTCTCCAGCATTCTAATTCTAATAATCCCAACACACCTTTAGGGCGTCTTTTCATTTGTTACTATTGAAATTGCTTTCCTCTTTAAAATTTCTTTGTTCTCTATGTATCACTAAAGCAAGTGGAGAGACAGCTTCTGCTAATGACAATATCCTGGGGAAAATAATCACAAAGCAAAACATGAAGATGAATGATGAAAAATAAAATTAATGACCATAGCCTGACCCTGACAAGAAAATGTTATCATTTTATGTGTTCTTTTTTAAAGCTGGTAAACAAAATGACTAAGCATGCCAAGAAGGTTTCAAATTTAATAACTTTTTTTATTTATTTTGCAGTACTGGGGGCAGAACCTAGGGCTCTGTGCATACTTTGCAAATATTCTACCACTGAGGTGTACCCCCAACCCCTTTTTTATTTTTTATCTCGAGTCATGGTCCCTCTAAATTACATAGACTGCCTTTGGCCTTGAACTTATGATCCTCCTGCTTCCCTATCCCAGGTTACTAGGATTAAAGGTATGTGCCACTGCAACTGGCATGTTAGTAACATTTATTAGTGCACAATTTGCAATAAACACCAGATTATGGTTAGCTTCATTTAAACCTAAACTCTTTACAGAAGGCATTTAATATTTATTGTTTATTATTTGAGATGCATTCCATTTGTCACAACCTGGTACCTCTGAGAGCCAAGTGAGGGCATTCTAATTAATCCTTATTAGTTGCAATAGCATATGACTGTTTTGTGTTGTTTTGTCTCCCCCCCCCTTTTAGTAACTAAAGTATATAACTTGAGGTCTTAAGAGCAGAAGCAGTGTATCTCTGTGTGAAAACTTTGTCAGCAGTATCACAAAAGACTGTAACTATGAATTACTTATTAGCTTTGAGACAGATCAAGAGAACTCACTTCTCCTTGAGGTGCTAGGCTACAGTATTGTTAACACACTGTCAATCAATGTTAAACTTAATCATAAGGTACTGTTTTCATGCTTAAAGTTCTCTTTCTGCTTATTTTCCTGCAAGGAAGCACAGATATTGGGGTTGGAACAATTTGACTCCCTAATTGGTACCTATCAGACCCTCCCTTGCTACCCTGGCTGCTTTGAATAAATAACTCAGTCAAGCAGACAGCTGAATCACCTTTATACCCGCATCAGTGGTTTTGAACACTTTATAGATGCCTTAAGAAAGCACAATAAGAAAGCCCCATGACAGGTGCCACTGTAGCACAACTCCAATTCCTGAAGGTGTAGTTCTAGCCATAATTGTTTCAAAGTTTCCAGTTTGCACTGGATTTTTTACTATCACAAGACTCAGTGAACTCTAGATGATCCTGTGACCAACTCATACCAGAGGAGGAGCACTTTGCACTTCCTCTTGTGACCCAGCAGAGGTATTACTATGATTGGTCCAACCACAAACCTTCATCTGCATGAGAGTTCTCTGATTAGTGAAAACTGCTCTTCTTTAGCTACATAAGTAGATTGTTTAGCTCACTGAGTGAGCTGGCTGGAAGACACTCTCCTGTGCTGCCACCTGGTATTACAACATTAGGCCCAATAAAAGGGAATATTTTTGCCTACTTTTACTAGTGTGGGCTGAGTTGGTAACACAAAGAAGCAGTGAAGACAGCAGAACAGTGATGATAGCAGCAATGAAGGACAGCAGAGACATTAGAGCCACTAGAATGCCAAGCTACAGAAACACCGATGTGACTGACTACTTGACAGATGAAGAAGTGATGAGGCTGCAAGATTAGCAAACTGGCGGCAGTAGAAGGGCCACAACAGCTACCTCCTGAATGGTGGCAATAATAACGTGCTCATAGTAATAAGAGGTAGCTAAACAGGGCTGGGATTTAGCTCAGTGGGTAGAGCGCTGCGCTGAAGTCTCTGAGGCCCCCGAGTTCAATTCCCAGCACCGTAAAAATGGGAGAAGGGCCTGGCAATCCACTCACAAGGCAATCCCGAAGCACTCAGCCGTTGAAAACCCTATGTGGGTTGCGATGAGTTGGATACCGACTCGATGGCACCTAACAACAACAACAACAGCAACAACAACAACAAACAGTTCAAGGTAGCAACCATGGCAGGATGAAAAGGGACAGCAGAAGAGAGAGAAAAGGCTGTAAAGAGCTAGAAAAGAGACACTATAGGCCCTGGTTGCTGGAGGAGTTCCAGAAAACTGTCAAGTCTATGGGGCTATGGGCCACTGTCTAGCACTGAAGAATCCTGCCACCTAGTCCTGCCCAGAAGCTGCAACACCAGCTGCTGTAAAAGGCTGAGGAATCCCTATATCTAGGTCCCCCTAGAAGCTGCAATGTCAATTGCTTTTGAGGGCTGAGTAGTAATCCTGATGTCCTCAGGCTATATAAGGGCTGTAACACTTGAAGGGCTGAGGAATTGCAACCTCACTGGCCTACATAAAAGTTGTAACACTAGAAGACCTCATTTGCCCCTGATACTCCCACTGTCTGCTGTCATTGCTCACAGACATCAAATTCTCAGGGATCAGATATTGCCATAGACTTGTACTTGAAAGACTTTTCTTTGCCTAATCATAGTTTCTATCCAGGTAAAGCAAAAGGACTCTAGCCAGCTGATTGGTGACAGGTTCATAAAATTTGTGTCCATGATGTTCCCTTGAACTATAGTTATCAGGCAGTTTGGAGGCTAGACTGTTACATTTACAAAATTATATATGGTTTCCATGTGTCTGATGAGATGAAAGAGAAAAATATGGGTATTTCAGCAGTTATTGGTGTAAGTACAGTAAACAACTTTTGAAAATATATTTGAAGGAAGATGGCATGGTCACTGCAACATAAGAAAAAAAAGAAATCTTAAGCTACTGTAAGTAAGGTAGCAAATGAATGACCTACCTACTGACATTTTCTTAACATTTCTGAGTTTTTGTGAGAAGTAGATAAAGGAAGTCAAATGCATAAATGATCCAAAGGACTAATAGTGCTATCTGACTTTTCAGATCATTTTTCTACAAGCCTTTGTGCAGCTAAATGTAATGAGGGATCTGGACATTCAACAGTATGAAGGAAATAGTCCTCTTCCCCAAGTGCAGCTTCCATCCAATTTGTGCACACTGGATTCACTTACAAACACATCCAGTTAGGGAATTTTTCAAGTCAAACCAGCCATCTCTACTCTTATGATTCTTGTATGTCCTCTCCTAGTTGAAACTGAAGGAAAAAAATATTAGTAAAACTTCATCTTTCATAATTCTTCTCCAGGGAACCTATAATGAATTTTTTGTGACTTTACTATTTTAAGTACATTTTCTTCTGTTTTGCCCACAATTCTTATAATTCAGTTTGGATTACAAGTCTATATTTTATTTTATGCCATGGTTACATTTCCATAAAATGAGTGAATTATATATTCATCAATTTTCTTCTCCCACACAAAATATTTTATGGTAAAGGCTATATAAGTTTCTCTCTTTTTTAGGGAAAGACTACAGGAAATCACATTCAAAGTTATTTGAATAGCCTGATATTTCCTTCTATTTACATTTTCCTGAAATATTTTAACAGTTCACTTTCTGGTTCAGAAATTTTAATGAATGTTATGAGGAAATGTTCTAAAATAGGTGGGACACAATGGTTTGGTTCTTTTCAAATAATAAATAAAATGATTTGGTAAATTCAAGACTAATTAAAAATAACATGGGACTAGTAGTTTACAACTTTATTTCCTGTCTTTCTCTAAAAAATTATTCTAAGAATATGAACTAGTTATGTAAACTCTATTCCTAACATTCCCATCTGTAGATAAAGGAGTTGAATGAAATAAGCCCATGTCCTTTTCAAGTCTGAAAATTTGGGTTTTATTATACCTTGGTCAATATGCTCTGATTATATGAAATACTACATATTGTCATTGCTTCTAACTGCCGTGTGTGTGTGTGTGTGTGTGTGTGTGTGTGTGTGTTCCTTTTATTCTCTTCTAACTGATCCTATATCTAAGATTTCCCTTGAGAGAAAAGAATAGTGGCAGTTGCATAGATTGAAGGCACATTCTCTGTAGTTCACTTTTTTGTAGGTCCAGATGTCAGATATTTTTTCTTTGTTAACCTCTTGACTATATTGTCTCAATATCTGTTATCATGGGTTCCAGGTGCATACTGATAGTTTTTGCTATGCTAAGAATTTTTCATCTTTAAATTTTTTTAGGTACAATACCTACAATACAAAGTAATTATAGAAAATATTTAGGGTTTTTTCTATCTTAATATTCATGCTACTCAGCGATTTTCAAAAATTATTTTATTTATAACATTACTTGTTTTTCATGACCTTTCTGGTTAATTTTTGTCTTAAAGAGAAGAAAGTCTTATTCTCATAAATATTAAGAAAGCAATCATGGGTTTTAATCTTTTTGACTAGTGCAATTTCAATATATGTCTGAAAGATGTTTAGGAGACTATGAAAAAGTCAAATCACTTGTCAGCTTTATGTGTTTATTTGCTTGTCATTATTTACTGATGGCCTACATAGACCAGGTTTGCTAAGTGATGAAAATATGTTTGCCTTCTTTTTATTATCCATTACTAATATGTGGTAGGGGGGCTGTCTGTATTTGATCCACTTCAATTTTCAAGTCTCTGTATCAACATTAAACTTGTTTTTTATAATATATAGGAAATAAAAAATGTATTCTGTCATTTAAAAAATAACTGACTTATCAATGTGTTTCTATGCATTCTAGATAGTTTGAAAAATCAACATTAAATAGCTCAGTGAGAAAAGGTCTATTGACATTCTGAAAACTAGGATGCCTCTGGACTGTGTTTTCCAAATTGTTTCTCATTGATTAAGGCCTTCCTGCCATGGTTGAAACTGTTAGATAAACATTTCTTTTAATACAAAATAGTATTTTGAATTTATTCTCTTACTATAATGAGTTGGAAACATGTATTTATGGCAGAGGCATAAAATCAGGGTTTTATACATGTGATAGCCTGTATGACTCAACAGAATCTAACAACAGCAACATAGACATTGCAGGTAATATATACTATTGGGGTAGACTGCAATTTATTGAGACCATGATTCAAAATTTAAACAAGGGCGCTAGAGGTGCAGCTCACTAGTAGAGCACTTAATGAGCATGCTTGATGCCCTGGGTTTAATTCTGAATTACTGAAAATACCTACTAGATAAAAAAAAAATCCATAGTATAAAACTTGCCATGATATCAAATTAAAAAAAAAACTACAAAATAAAAGTGACATCTAGACAGTTGGTTGAATTTGCAAACTGAGTCATTAAGGAGAGATAAATGCAACAAATATATACAATAGCAATTTGTAGAAATTTCTGGTTCTCACAAATTCTTTCAATTGGTCTTAAGGCACAGCTTGTTGTTGTTGTTCAGGTGTCATCAAGTTGGTGTCCAAATCTGAGAGACTCTATGCACAACAGGCAAAATAGTATTGTTAGTGCTTCTCTGCTATTCATAGAGTTTTCAATGGCTGATTTTTGGGAGTGAGTTTCTGGGTCCTTCTCCCAAGGCTACAGCTCGTGGTGTTCCCAGGCGGTCTACCATCTAAGTACTAACCAGGCCTGACCCTGCTTAGCTTCTGAGATCTGACAGGATTGGATGCCACAGTAGTATGGCTGCAGGCATTAGAGGACATGAATTTCTGATCAGTTTAAATAAGAGTTTATTAAATACTTCACAGTATATTAATGAAAATTGTCTGTTATTTAACAGACATAGACATAAACTTACTAAAAAACAATTGTTATTCAGAAACTAAAAGATTAGGGGAAACTCCATAAGCAATTGTTTGTTTTGCAAAGCATGAAGTTGCTTTAAATTTGATCAGAATTTATTCTGGTGGAATTTGAAAACTCAAGAGATAGAAAAATCAGGATATTTCTATTGGTCTGGAATGATTTAGGATATGATGGACAGTTTATACACTAGGAAGTCTGTCAGAACCTGAGAAAGACTGGGTTCTAAGTAAGGGCTCCATCACAACTCTAACTCCTGCTACTCCTGGTAATTTCCATAG
>VMDO01013594.1:0-57623 GCA_007922755.1 Pedetes capensis | reverse complement strand
TAGTACTGAGAAACTAAAATAGTACTGAGAGCACAGAGCACAGAGAATAGTACTGAGAACACTGAGTACTAAGAGCACTGAGAAACTAAAATAGTACTCAGAGCACTGAGTACTGAGAGCACTGAGAAACTAAAATAGTACTGAAGCACAGAGAAACTAAATAGTACTGAGAAACTAAAATAGTACTGAGAGCACAGAGAATGAGTGGCAAAGCTTAGATTTAGACGGCAGCCTCCTAGTGACTAGAAATGATAGGGAAATAATAAGAAAAGTGATGGACATCATGGGCTCTTCATACTGTGAGGTGAGAGCGAGCAGCACCAGGAGGCTGTGCCCCCGAGGTCAGCTTCAGTGCTTGGTTGTCTGAGGACCCTACGCTCAGGCTTGCCTCCGTGCGCCGCCCTACCCCTTGTCTGTCAGGCACACACCGACACACAGGCAGACCCCACAGAGGCACCCAAACCAGGAGTCTCTCCCCAGACACCCCGGGCCCTCAAAGGAGCAAGACAAGTACCCTGTTCTCTTTCCTGATGCTGCCTATTCATGTCACGCCATAATTTTCAAGTCTAAATGTGTTTTCTGTTTTTGGATTTTGGGTTTTTGGTTTTTGCAGTACTAGGAGTTGAACCCAGAGCCTCTTGCTTGCATGCTATGCAAGCGCTGGACCACTGAGCTGCACCCCCAGCCCTTTTTTTTTTTTTTTTTTTTTACTTTCTGAGACAGGGTCTCGCTAAATTACACAGACTTCCTCTGGTCTTGAACTTGCGATCCTCCTGGCTCCGCCTCCCAAGCTGCTGGGATTACACACCCAGCTCTAAATGTGTTTTCTAATCTGTCAGGTGAGTTATGAAATGACACGACTGTTTTGCCCACCTTGGATTCTCCCATTTCTCTGTGTATTGAATATACAAAAAAATCATTTTTCCCCAGTACCGCGTGCTTTATGTACATTGACTCAAGGGCTCAGAATGTTCACCCCAAATCCCACAGCCAAGGGAGGGCACTGGCACCCACCCAGGCCTCCTTCCATGCCAAGGCCACGGGCAGCTCACTCTGTGCCTCTGAGCCCAGTCAGAGAACCATCCTGAAGGCTCGGGTTTGTCGCGCCCGTTCCCCTTCCAGGCCTCCCCAGCTCTGGGACTTAATTAACCATAGGGAAAATCTTCCCCTAGAGATGAAAGGGGCCGGCAGCACCAGGCTTTTCTATATATAGGGCCTCTCATCTTTCCTGCTCCATCTATCCCTTCACCATCTATTAATAGTTTTTAAAAGATGGTAATTGACTCTCTCAGCGCAGTGCAGAGGCAGGCGGAGACGGTCTTTCCTTTTTTTCTTGTGAAGAAAGAAGCCGAGAGATATGGGGCGAGTGGCTTTCTTGGCGAGAGGGGTGTTTGAACATGAACTAGACCACAGAGGGCAGCAGCTCATTTTCCCCTCAGACAACCTGATGCAGCCGGTCCCCCAGATACCCTGGTGGCGGTGTCTCCAATCTGCTTAAACACACTCTGGCCGGCACACTGAGAATGTCACCAAGCCCACCTCGGGAGGCAAGGACTGCTGAATTCAAGGACTGATTATGTCTTCTCTCTGAGAAGCTGGGGTGACCCTGAGCACCTCATCGGTCATCATGGGATTCCAGGAGGCAATCCATGGAGAGTCCCTAACCTGGGACCCGGCACACAGAGACATTTACAATTGTTTGCTGGCCTCTGACTAAAAAACTGTAATTACCATGCTGCATTGATTATTGGTAGGGAGAAAACACGTTATAATTTTAAAAAATTATATAAATTACCTTCTAGACTTTTTAAAAAAAACTTTCTATGACTATATCTGCCTTTGTTTCTGCTTGTATAGAAATTAAAATTTTTGCCTTTTCCTGCAAAATTATCTTTTATAGCCTACTAGAGTATGATAATAATACTTTGTACTTTTGCAGGGCCTTTTATCCAGGAATCTCAAAGCACTTCATAAACTTTAATTAATTCTTGCAACAAGCCCCGTGAGGTAGGTAAGTATTATTATCCCCATTTTACAGATAAGGAGAGCGAGACATTGAGAACTTAAGTAGTTTGCCGAAGGCCCCAAAGCTGTTAGAAGCTAAGTCTGAACAAGATCATGAAGCGCCCATCTCAGGCCTCGCTCAGCCCGCTGGGGCTGCCCTGCTGGCCTCCCCCAGCCTCGGGGTGTAATTGATGGGGACACCCCGATCAATTGCAGAGCCCGTGTTAAATACATGTTGTATGGCTCACAGGCGTTATGGGGAATTATTTAGGCTGACTCATAGGTTTTGCCCCTGGGTCCTGGATTATCTTCAGGCGAGCTAAGCAAAGCCTGCAAACCCACTTCTCAGATCCAAATGCTGGCTCCTGCTATGCAGCTGGCTCCTGCAGCCAACTCTCTTCTCCCTCCTATTTGGACTGCATCAAGCCTGCGCTGTATGCTGAGCACAGTGCTCATGGCTTCTGGGTCGGTGACTTCTCTGCAAAATAAATTCTTGTGGCAACTCTATGAATGATGACTGTGATCTCCATTTGACAGATGAGGAAAACTGAGGCTCAGAAAATGAAGCACAATAGAATTGGGATGCCACCCAAGTTCTGGTCCAACGATGAGTGAGTGCTCTTGCCACTCAACCAGCTGACACGTGACCTCAAACTGTATGGAACTGTATGGCAGAAAGGGGTAGGAATCCTCCAGTGGCATTTCCAAAGGACACCAACAGGAGAGAAAGGAGTCTTTATTGTTACTGTGAGCAGGGCCAAGCTGCGAGCTTCTGCTGTGGGATTCATGAGCCCCTAGCGTCCTCTTGTAGGAGTCGGGTGGTGTGCAAGTTTTAGAAAGGGGCAACGCTCCTCTGTGGAGCCCCTGCCGCGTGCCCAGCAGCTGGCTCTCTTCTGTCCACTGCACCTGCCCTCACCCAGCGGCTGCTCACGACGCAGTGTAGCTCCTTCCCCGGGCTCAAGACGGTGACCTGACGCAGACCGTTTCCCTTTCTGTCTTCCAACATGGCTGTTGAAGTCAGACAAGAGTGGATCTGAATTCTGGTTCTGTATTCACATGTGGTTAACGTTGGGCGTTAACCTGCCTCAGTTTGGGCGTTAAACTGCCTCAGTTTCCTCATCCGTAAGAGGAGCCTCTGCAAGGCTCAAACACCGTCAGCCTGGCTTAGAGCAAGTCCTGAGGGTGCTCAGTGGTCTACTCGCCCCTCTGTGGTCGGCTGCCCACCATCTACCCCAACACAGCTGACAGCTCAGACCACGGGGGTCCCGTTCTTCCCCCTGTGGCCTTTGCTAGATCTGCTGAGTCTCCACCTCCTCACCCAGCTCGGCCCAACACCTCACCCCACCATCACAACACCCAAGGACGATGACAGCTGTCCCTACTCTCGTGTGGCAGCTCGCAGAGGGTTGGTGGGGTCCCCTGCTCTTCCAAGTGTCCACGTGCCTCGGACAGGATTGGGATCACAGCCCAGCCTTTGGAGCAGGGGCCTGCCCCACCCCCCAGCCCCTTAGGTGAGGGCAGGCATGTGCGGCCAGTCATATAGCCTGAACAAGCAGCTTCTTCAGGGACAGCGAATCGGAGAGAAACAACCGACTCCTGTGCTAGATTACCTTTTTTTTTTTTTTTTTTTTTTTTTTTTTTTGCGGTACTAGAGGTTGAATCCTGGGCCTCACACTTGCATGCTTTGCAAGTGCTGGACCAGTGAGCTGCACCCCCAGCCCAATTTTTTACTTTTTGAGACAGGGTCTCACTAAGTTACACAGATTGCTTCTGATCTCGAACTTGTGATCCTCCTGCCTCCGCCTCCCGAGCCGCTGGGATTATAGGCGTGTGCCACCGCGCCCAGCTGGATTATCTCTTTAAAGAGTGAGAATGATGACCCAGCATGGAAGGCTGGAGAAGCTCTGCAGCCCAGTGCCTCCAGCTGCAGGATTGTCTTTGTCCTCCCTGCCCTTCTGTCCCCCACTCCTTTCAGACACCCCTTCCTAGCACAGCTCTAGGCCTGGGTCACTTGATGTTAAGATTCCTCCCCAGAGGAGGAAAGTGGGTGGAATTATCATCTCTGCCTCTGGCTCACAGGCTCTGCAGGGCAGATAGGCAGATGTCCCCACGCCCAGAGGTGGGGATGAAGGGCTGGCGCTGAGCTTGGTCCACGCGGCCTCCTCTGATCTCCAGCCCTCCTCAGTCCACTGTTCTCTCAGTCTCACCAGCTGGGGTGGCCTCAGCCAATGGCTTGGGTCCTGACCAGGTGGAGATTCAGGGCATGTTCTTGGCCAACCTCACCCAAGCGTGCTCTCTCCTGTCCCCTCCGCTGTCTGCCTTCCACACATCCCTTTCTTATTTAACCTGCAGCAGAATTACATTCACATTTGCTACCTCCCTGTGCCTACACATCCTTGAGGTCCCCCCACACTGGGGTAAGGAAATCCTTCCACCGGAGGGAGTTAGCCTTCTATTTACGCTGACTCGCACATTTCACACCTGGGTCCTGGGCTATCTTCAGGGAGCTGAGCAAAGCCTGCAAACTCCCTCAGGTCCAAAGTTCTAGAAGTGGAAGAAATATCAGAGAGTGCACCTGCAGAAGAATGGGGACTCTGTGCGTGTGCGTGTGTGTGTGCGCGTGTGCATGCCTGGGGCTGCACCTGTCTATGGCCCATGGGGCCCAGGATGAGGCCCTGAACTCCAGCCACATCCCACACCTGACTGCAGTCACAAGGCGCAGTCTGACAGGGCATCCGCCGCTCTGCCCCAATTCACAGAGTGAACAGACGGGTGGCTGAGAAGAGCAGACCCCAAACCTCCCGTTTCCAAAAGTCACATTTATTATTTATGATCAGAGGAGTCAAAGCTTGCTCATTACAGACAATGTGGGAAACGGAGAAATAGGCAGAGTAAAGTTAGGTCTGCCTGCAGCTGTAGCCCTGTGGCATCTGATCCCGTCAGATCTCAGAAGCTAAGCAGGGTCAGGCCTGGTTAGTACCTGGATGGGAGACTGCCTGGGAACACCAGAACCTGTAGGCTTGGGAGAAGGACCTGGCAACCCCCTCCCAAAAATCAATCTGCCATTGAAAACTCTATGAACAGCAGAAAAGCACTGACAATAGTGTTTCCCCGGTTGTACAGAGGGTCGCTATGAGTCGGATACTGACTCAATGGCACCTAACAACAACAACAACAAAGTTAGGTCATCTGAAGTCTCACCATGGAGAGCAATCAGAATAGTAAGTGCTGTTTGCTAGGCCCTGGAGGTGGGAGCCAAGCAGGCAGCACCCTCTTGGCAGCCTGGGGCCACAGTCGGGGCCCCCGGCAGGGAACGGCGTCCATTGCTGGCTTTCTTCTCAGTATTTCATTCTTTGTCCCCTGCCTCCCTTCACAGAAAAATTGGGCCCAGATTTCATTCACTTGTGCTCTGGCTGAGCCTTGTGTTGTAAGCATTTTCCCTGGTCATGAAGCATTCTCTGAAGGCCAGGGGAGGGTCTGGCCTGTGCAGGACCTGCAATTTACTTACTCAGCCCCTCGTTGTCAGACTTTGAGGGAGGCTATGTTAAAAAATGGCTCTGTCTCTTCCGAAAGGCTGCCCATGCCCAGGCCACCCCTCCCTGTAGCCTGTGTCAGGTGCTCACAGCTCTGATTGGTAAGGCTGGATGACAAAGGCCTGGGTGACAGGCATGTCTGGCTGGGAGGGGTGTTTAGCCTAGGAGCCTGGGATGTCCGGATTTCTTTCTGTCAAAGAAAATTCTGCTTATTAAAGCTACCAGATTGTAACCAGGTGCACTGGCACATGTCTGTAATCCCAGAAACTCAGGAGACAGAGGGAAGAAAATCATGAATTTGAGGCCCAAAAGCAGCCTGTGTACCTTAGTGAGACCCTATCTCAAAATAAAAATTAAAAGGAGGCTGGGGTGCAGCTCGGGCTGGGATTTAGCTCAGTCGGTAGAGCACTGCTCTGCAGTCTCTGAGGTCCTGAGTTCGATTCCCAGCACCGCAAAAATGGGAGAAGGACATGGCCACCCACTTCCAAGGCAATCCCCAAACAA
Organism: Pedetes capensis; assembly: GCA_007922755.1. Classification (NCBI taxonomy): domain Eukaryota; kingdom Metazoa; phylum Chordata; class Mammalia; order Rodentia; family Pedetidae; genus Pedetes; species Pedetes capensis. Next base: position 51,582 of record VMDO01013594.1, on the reverse strand, counting down.
CCAGCCATTGAAAACCCTATGAGGGCCACTATGAGTTGGAGACGACTCAACGGCACCTAACAACAACAACAGCAACAGGGGTGTAGCTCAATGGTAGAGCACTTGCCTAGTATGCATGAGCCCATGGGTTCAAGCCCCCAGTAATGAAGGGGGGGGGAGAGAGAGAGAGAGAGAGAGAGAACGGGGAAGGAAAAGAACCTACCAGGTTGCTTTTTGACTGTCAGGTTTCCTTTTGGAGTAAAAAACCTTCCAAGACAAAGCTTCCATGGAAAAGCTGTGGGATATCATGAAGGGACAGAATACCACTGAATTGTACAATTTAAAATTTTAAACTGCTAAGTTTTATGAGGGGCTGGGATTTAGCTCAAGTGGTAGAGCACTGCGCTGCAGTCTCTGAGGTCTCGAGTTCAATTCCCAGCACCGCATAAATGGGAGAAGGACCTGGCAATCCACTCCCAAGGCAATCCTGGAACAGTTGCCTTTGAAAACCCTATGAGGGTCACTATGAGTCGGATACCTACTCGATGGCACCTAACAACAACAACAACAACAAGTTTTATGACGCTTGCTGCCGTACTACTATGACATCCGATCCTGTCAGATCTCAAAAGCTAAGCAGGGTTGGGCTTGGTTAGTACTTGGATGGGAGACAGCCTGGGAACGCCAGGTGCTGCAGGCTTGGGAGAAGGACCTGGCAACCCACTCCCAAAAATCAATCCGCCATTGAAAACCCTACCAACAGGAGAGAAGCAGTAACAATACTGCTTCCCCTGTTGTCCGTAGGGTCGCTAGGAGTTGGATACTGACTCAATGGCACCTGACAACAAGTTTCATGAATACATAGTTGTGTCCCCCCCATACACGCGCACACACACACACACACACACACACACACACACACACACACACACAATTTTCAAGCTAGATCACGTTGCAGCAGGCCCAGCTTTCCTCCCTGAGTCACATGCACCTGCTTGAACCCATGCACATGCACACACACGCACACAAAGACATGCACCCCGTCCACTCAGGTATGCAGCATGTGCTAGGGGAGTACCAAGGGCGCCCTGCCTTGTGCAAAGCAAGGAAGCTATGCTGGCCATGGTCTGCTCCTCCCAGTGCTTCCACACGGTGTGGCCGGTCCAGTGGTGCAGCGAGTGGGAGAGGCTGCGATGGGAGCCCCGTCATGGGTGCTGGCCACAGGGAAATGCCGCCCAGCTCCCTGCCCCCAGAGCACAGGCAGGGCTGTCTGCAGACACATCAGTCCTCCTGCTGTATTTCCCTCCCCCAGAGCACCCACGGCACCCCGCTTCTGCAACCACAAAGGAGGGCTCACTCTAGGGTTTTGTTTGGAAGCTGGTTATCCGGGATGTGGGGTGAATTTTACTACAGAGCGCTGCTACTAAAGCCAGCTAGTGTCCCAGAATAACTTCCAAACTATATCAGCGCGTGTGTTTGAAACAGGAGACGTGGTGTCTGCTAACACCAACGTCTCAGAATGTTCCCCCTTCCCGCGCGTGCCTTGCTGTTTGATTTAACCAATCAGTTTAAAAGTCAACCAATGTGACCAATCAAAGTTGTGCCAGTCAGCTAACCCGCCATTTTGCTTCTGTAAGGGTATAAAAAGCCCTCACTTCTGCATTTCCGGGTCTCGCTCTCTCTCTCGTTCAATGGAGCTGAGTAAACCCCGACGCGCCGGACAATCAAATCCTGTGCTTTTTGCAGCGGCAAAAAAAAAAAAAAAAGAAAGAAAGAAAAAAAAGAAACAGGAGATGTGGTGAAAACTGATCAAGCCTGATGGTCTCAGGGTGCCATGAGGTCCTGGGTTTTCCTGCCATCATCAGCCCCTGGGTCAGGATAGCAAAGGGCATCTAAGCCCTCACTAGCCCTTTCTCCAGTGGCTTCTCAGGCCCTCTGCCCCCCAGAGAATACCCTGCCCAGTCCCTCTCCAGGAGGCCTATGCCATGGGTTCCCACTCACAAGGTTGCCACGGGCGCTGAGGCCTCTGGGAGTCCAGGGCTGGAGCTGAAGCCAAAAAAAATGTCCTGAGGGCTCTTGAGCAGCCTCCCCCGATATCTCATGCCTCGTGGACTCTCAGCTCATTGGGCCACTCTCGTCCTTGGCCTTGAGGGATGAGGGGAAGAGGAGGGGGACACAAGGACCCCCTTTCCAACCCCACACAGAAGACTTGAGGCCAATCTGAAAGCTGGCCGCCCTACTTCCTTCAAAAGGAGTCAGGAATCACTGAAGACCAAAAAGTACCTAAGGTAACTGGTCATTTCTGCTGATTCCATCAGAAGAACTTTCCAGAACTTTGGGAACGAGGAGCCAGAGACTGACTTGTCGCTGTCCTTTATTTGTTGATTCCGCCTGTGGATGTTGATGGTGTCAGCTGTGTGCTTACCCTGGGGACCTAGGTCTAAAGCAGTGTGTGCGTTCTGTTCTCTAGACCCAGGCCTGAGTGCACAGCCTGCTGTTTGGCTGGAAGCATAAAACGTCCCTGTGCTTCCAATTAGTGAAAAGGCCCTGGCTTCATTAGTCTGGGGAGGCCAAAAGAAGAGCCAGCCTCAAAAAGCATTTTGTAAACTGGAAAACACTAGGTAAATGTCAAACTAAGCCAACGATCAAAATGTGGCTGGGTCAGAGGCAGGAGGAGTGCAGGTTTGAGACCAGAGGCAGTCTGCATAACTTAGGGATACCCTGTCTCAAAAAGTAAAAACAATGGGCTGGGGGTGCAGCTCAGTGGTCCAGCACTTGCAGAGCATGCAGGTGTGAGGCCCTGGGTTAAACCCCCAGTACCGCAAAAAAAATAAAATTAAATTAAAAAATTAAAAAAAAATGTGGCCGCGTGACTTTTTATGGACACAGGTCCTTCCAGGTCTTTATAAAAGTTTTCGTGACAAAATTAATACTGGATGGCGCAAATGCTTAAACCCACAGCCACCTTAGAATAGTATCCTTCCCCATCCAAACATAGAGGTGAATTTGCCAAATAAAATCAAAATAAGGCAAACTTCTCATTAAAACGCTAAATTTTCTCTCTTCTATATACATAGACAGCCTGCAGCTGTAGTCCTGTGGCATCCGATCCAGTCAGATCTCAGAAGCTAAGCAGGGTCGGGCCTGTTTAGTACCTGGATGGGAGACCGCCTGGGAACACCAGAAGCTGTAGGCTTGGGAGAAGGATCTGGCAACCCTCTCCCAAAAATCAACCTGCCATTGAAAACCCTATGAACAGCAGAGAAGCACTGACAATAGTGTTTCACCTGTTGTACAGAGGGTCGCTATGAGTCGGATACCGACTCGAAGGCACCTAACAACAATAACAACATATACATAGACATATAGTATGATACAGAAGTGATACTGTAACTCATATTTTATGACTTATGTTGTCATTAAATTACATATAGTAAGATTCAGAAATATGATAACACCTTTTTCATGTGAATGCTGGACAGGTATTTTAAATGTCAAAATTTATAGATCTAGAGTGGGGCCTTTACTCACCATATCGGTGAGAAGGCCCTAAAGTCATGCGGAGTCAGATGCTATCACTCATCATATTCTGATAGGAGCCCATCACCTCCCAAAGACCAAAATGTTGCTGCAGCACAGTGCTTCTCAAGCACCCATGTGCATGCGTGTCTCTGGGGCCTGATGTCCTGTGTTGCTGCCACTCCCAGCCTCGTCCACGATGCTGCCAGACCCAAGACCTGGATCTGAACCGCTGGGCTCTGGAGCCGTGGTCCTCATCCCTGGCAGCAAGCTCGGGTCACCTCAGGAGCTTTGAGAGCAGTGCTTGGGTTCCCTCCTCCTCGGTTATGGTGGTCTGGGTTGGAGGCTTGGCAGTGGCATAGTTTTTTAAGAAGCTCCGCGGTTCATAACTGCATATATAACACAAAATGTGAGCTCCAAAGTATGTATTGTGGTTAATAATGTAAACTATGTATTTTGGTTAATAATGTCATGTAGTATTGATATTTTAATACTGGTTTAGTCCCTAAGACTGCCCCTTTTAGGGCAGCAGAATGGTCAAATGAAATTTTCATATTTTCATTTTTATTAAAATAAAGTGTGGTGATTAGATGAGAAAGTATGGGAAGCAACTACAGCAATGTGTGTCTGGCACATGGCCACCATGTCAGTCACCTGAGACTTTCTTTTAACCTTTGCTGTGACAAAGCACCTGAGATAAATCAACTTAAAAAGAGGAAAGGTTTTAGTCTGTGGTTGGTTGGCCCTGTGGCTTTGGCCTGTGGCAAGGCAGAACATCATGGTGGAAGCCATGGTGGAGCAAAGCTGTTTGCCCCATGGTGGCAGGAAGCACAGAGACAAAGGGGTGGGGTCCAATATCCCTTTCAGGAGCATGCCCCCATGACCTACCTTCCTTCCACTAGGCCCCACCTCCTAAGAGTCCCACCACCTCCTAATAGCACCACAAGCTGGGGACCAAGCTATTAACACATGAGCCTTTGGGAGACACTTGAGATCCAAACTATGGCAACCAGAGGGAGCACTTTGTTTGCTGTTGTTAGGTGCTATAGAGTCAACAGTCAACTCATAGCAACCCTCTGTACAAGAGAACAAAACCCTCCCCGATGATGTGCCATGCCCGGCACTATGTCAGTGCTTCTCTGCCGTTCATAGGGTCTTCAGTGGTTGATTGTTTTGAGACTGTTTTGGGAGTGGCTGCCCCATCCTCCTCCCATATTTGCTGTGCTGAGGATCAAACCCAGAGCCAGAATGCACAGAGCAGCACTCTACCAACAGAACTAAACCCATTATCAATGCCAAGGGAAATACTAAAAATAGTTAACAACCGTATAGCATGAAACACGAACCCTAAGGTAAATTATGAATTTTAGTTAACACCGATGCACAGTATTGCTATTTTAACACTGGTTCATCAATCCTAACATGTGTGCCACCCTAAGGCATGGTGTTACAAATAGGGGAAACTGAGGTGGGGGATGGTAAATGAGAGCTCTTATTTTCTGCTCAATTTTTCTGAAAGCCTAAAACCACTCTAAAAGGTAGTATATTGGTTAAAAAAAAAAACAAATAAATAAATATCTGGTACCACACAAGCACTGGTTAGCTAGATGAACACTGAGACCCACAGTTCCCTGAGCATCGAGGAACAACCTGAATCATCTTGAGTCATAGGAAGAGGGAAGGAGGGGACAGATTGTCCCAAGGGCAAAGGAGAGCAACAGTAAGAGGGCTCAGAGCTGCAGAGTTCTTGCAATATTTAAGCAACCAGCATGATCGGAACACCTTAACATCAACGCTGACGAGTACTACTATTTTTTACATTATTTTATGTGAGTTAAAAGCAGAGGTGAAGGAAGCAAAGAAAGATTAATCCTATAAGATAGAATTGTTATCCCCATTTTACATATGAACAAACTAAGGCACAGACCTGTGATTCGTCCAAGGTCACACAACTGTTCAGTGGAGAAGCTGGAATTTGAACCCAAGCTTATCTGCCTCAACGTCAAAGCTTGAACTGGGTGCAGTGGCTCACGCCTATAATCCCAGGAACTCGGGAGGCGGAGGCAGGAGGATCACAGGTTGGGGGCCAGAGGCAGCCTGCATAATTTAGTAAGACTTTGTCAAGATAAAATAGAAAAAAAAAAAAAAAACCAAAATTCTTTCCAGAGGAGAAGCACTCTCTGGCCAGAAATGCTGGCCACTCGCTAAACTGCTCCTGGTCACTTCCAGTCACAAAACTGATATTTGCAGAGCACCAAAAGCACAGCTCTACTTGCAAGCCAGGCTGGGATTTAGCTCAGTGGGTAGAGCGCTGTGCTGCAGTCTCTGAGGTCCCGAGTTCAATTCCCAGCACTGCAAAAATGGGAGAAGGGCCTGGGAATCCACTCCAAAGGCAATCCCGAAACAGTCAATCATTGAAAACCCTATGAGGGTCTCTATGAGTCTATGAATCGCATACCGGCATACCGACTCCACGGGCGACCAACTGGAAGAAGGCACCTAACAACAACAACTTGCAAGCCGGAGGCCAACCCATCCACTCCCTTCCCTTCGGCCAAACTCATCCATGGCCCAACCCATACAGTCCCCTCCTTTTGCAAGTCCTTTTACCTCTCTTTGCTTCTTGGTTTTTTTTTGTTTTGTTTTGTTTTATTTTTGTTGTTGTTTTGTTTTGTTTTTTGCAGTGCTGGGGGTTGAACCCAGGGCCTCGCACTTGCATGCTCTGCAAGTTCTGGACCACTGAGCTGCACCCCCAGCCCATTTTTTTTTTTTTTTTTTTACTTTTTGAGACAGGGTCTCACTAAGTTACGCAGACTGCCTCTGGTCTCGAACTTGCGATCCTCCTGCCTCTGCCTCCCAAGCCACTGGGATTACAGGCGTGCACCATCGTGCCCGGCTCTTTGCTTCATTTTTAGATCTGGAGAAAATCAGGCTCGTGAGCACCCCTCAATAGCTCACCTGATCTCTTGGCTTACCTTCCCACTATGTGGATGGGAAAAGTGGGGTTTGGAAGACAGAAATAACTTGGATAAAGTCATATGACCTATATGGCAGAGCCACGGCCAGAGACGCCAGTTCTCCCAACCCTCCGCAGGCTGCCCTGCTGGTCTCCGTGGGGCAGGGGGACACAGACAGTGCTGCTGCTCTGGCCAATGTGGGGGTCACAGTGATTCTCACTGAGTGAGCGTAATGGCACACGAGCAACGGGACCGGAAGGAGCCATCTCCTCCTGCGGGTCAGTGGGCCATAAGGGCCGCTCTGTGTGAGCCGTGCTCAGTCATGTCATGGGGAGTGGCCCGAGGGTGACCTCACGGAGGTGTAACGGTGTCACACACTCCTCTTCTCTGCTTCACTTCCGTAGCTCAGCATCTTTGGAGGCCTTTCATGCAGATCAGCGGGCGCCTTCCAAAAGCTAATGGGTAGATGAGAGTCGATTTAGTCTAATAAGGGGTTTCGTTTTACGAGAAGGAAGAACTGCCTTTGTCCAGCAGCATGAAAAAGTGGTTTTCAAGGTGAAATTATGTCATTGGGTGGCTCTCAGACTCTGGCAATGAATGACCCCTTACTAGAGAGGTACAGGGGTGCTTTCTTCCTGAGGGAGGTCGGAGCCGAGGGTGCCCAGCCTGTGGCTTGAGGAGATGTCCCCACTTGCTCCTGAAGTGCTGAGTTAACAGACTGCCCAAGGAATATCCGGTCCTGGACAAGAGTCCTGCCCAGAGAACATGGTTCCGGAAAGGCCAAGGTGAGCTCAAATTGTTTGCAAAATACACATCTGCTGGGAATGCTGCTGTCTGTCTGATGTCACTGTTTGAAGCTTTAACCTAAAGCAGCCATGTCCAATATGGGAACCACGAGCCAGGCCTGGCTAGGTGAGTTTAAAGTAATTAAAATGAAATATGATTTAAAATGCCTGCAGCCATAGCCCTGTGGCATCCAATCCCATCAGATCTTGGAAGCTAAGCAGGGTTGGGCCTGCTTAGTCCTTGGATGGGAGACTGCCTGGGAACACCAGGTGCTGTAGGCTTGGGAGATGGACCCGGCAACCCACTTCCAAAAATCAATCCACCATTGAAAACCCTGTGAACATCAGAGAAGCACTGACAATAGTGTTTCGCCTGTTGTATGCAGGGTTATTATGAGTCGCATACCGACTTGATGGCACCTAACGACAACAATGATTTAAAATGCTGTTTCTCAGCCACTCCAGCCACAGTCGGAGTGCTCAAGGGCCACAGGTACCTGTTAGCACCCATTTGGACAGTGAGGATACAGAACACTTCCGTGGCTGCAGAATTGGAGGGTGCAGCCTAGAGTGGGTGCACTCGGCAGGAGCCGGTGAAATGAGCATCGAATCCAGAGCCCAGGAGCCTATCAGAACCAGGCGCCATGCTGCATGCCTGTCATCCCCCGGACTTGGGAGGCTGGGGCAGGAGGATGGCAAGTTCGAAGCCAGAGGTAGCCTGTACAGCTTAGTATGACCCTGACTTAAAATTAAAAATGAGGGTGCAGCCCAGTGGTAGAGCGCTTGTAAAGCCTATCTGAGGCCCTGGGTTCAACCCCCTGGTACTCCAAAAAGAAAAAAGGGAGCCAAGCAGAAAGGTCCAACCCACATGGCTGAGAGTGCTAAGGGCCCCTTGGATGGCACTGAGCTGTGCAGTTAGCTTTGCACCTTTACTCTTTCCAGGGCTCCAAGAACACAAAGAACATGGAGAAGCTGGAGAAGCAAACGTTCCCAGGATAGAGTCAGAACATCTGGATGCCTCATCCAGAGATATCCAGATGTGCCACCTCATCCCCAGACCAGCCGGGGAGGAACGCATCCATCACACTTCCGGCACCGAGGTGATTCTGCCCAGCGTGAGCTCTGGCATAACCTCTCCTAATGGGCAGATGTTGTTGTTGTTGTTGTTAGGTGCCGTCAAGTCGGTATCTGACTCATAGCGACCCTCTGTACAACAGGGGAAACACTATCGTCAGTGCTTCTCTGCTGTTCATAGGGTTTTCAATGGCAGATTGATTTTTGGGAGGGGGTTGCCAGGTCCTTCTCCCAAGTCTACAGCTTCTGGTGTTCCCAGGCGGTCTCCCATCCAGGTACTAACCAGGCCCGACCCTGCTTAGCTTCCGAGATCTGACAGGATTGGATGCCACAGGGCTATGGCTGCAGGCTAAGGGCAGATAGAGACACAGAATTACAGACATGCTCTTATTTTGCATTTGGCACATATTTTTGCTTTGGGAAATCCAATCATAAGCAGATTGTTATAAATCATATGGTAGTCTTCCAGAAGAGTACTTTGATTTATTTATTCTTGAAAAGATTGAGCCTGGCCATGTTGCCCGGGTTGGTCCTAAACTCCTGGGCTCAAGAGATCCTTCTGCCTCAGCCTCCTAAGTAGCTAGGACTATAGAAATAAGTTAGTACACCTCGTTATTTGTGTGTTTGCAGTACTAGGAGTTGAACTGAGAGCTTCAACTATGCGAGGCAAATGCTCTACCGCTGAGCTGCAGTTCAGTACTTTTTTAACTTTTATTTTGAGACAGGGTCTCACTAAGTTGCACAGGCTGCCTCTGGTGGTCCTGCCTCAGCCCCCTGGGCTGCTGGGATTACAGGCATAAGACACAGGGCCTGGCTATCCCTGTTTGTTCTTAAAGTGACAAACTAACCTCAATTAAGTAAAGGGAGATTTATTGCAAGGAATTAGGGAAATTGCATGAAACCCTAAGGAGGCAGTTCTGCCCTGGCTGGGCCGGAAGTGAATACCCGTGAGCCAGAGGTGGCTCCTCCCCTTCCAGTGTGCCCTCCTCTCTGCTTCCTTGGCCATAGTGCCATTTGTCTCTGTGCGCACCAGCTGTGGGGTTCCCTCAGCAGCCCCGCAAGGTCTTCAGAGCTGATGTCAGCACCCAGCATTGACCTCAGTCTTCTGAGCTCACTGCTCCAGGGCCCAGAGCACTCGCAGAGGGAATCTGATCAGGCAGGTCCTGGCCAGGGACCTGCCCTTCAGCCAGGCACTTGAGCCCAAGGGCAGATTTATTTTAAGACCATGGAAGACCCCGGTGCTCTCTGAAGAGGAGGAGGAAAAGGAGAAGGAAGACGAGGAAGAGGAGGAGGAGGAGAAGGAGGAGAATACAGCTGCCACCCTGGTATAACTTGCCATGAGACCATTCAGAGCATCCTTGGGACAGGTCAGAAAGGAGAAAAACAAAACAATTAAATATCTCTATGCTCAGTTGTAGCCTGCAGCCGTAGCCCTGTGGCATCCAATCCCGTCAGATCTCAGAAGCTAAGCAGGGTCGGGCCTGGTTTGTACCTGGATGGGAGACCGCCTGGGAACACCAGGTGCTGTAGGCTTGGGAGAAGGACCTGGCAACCCCCTCCCAAAAATCAATCTGCCATTGAAAACCCTATGAACAGCAGAGAAGCACTGACAATAGTGTTTCCCCTGTTGTACAGAGGGTCGCTATGAGTTGGATACTGACTCAATGGCACCTAACAACAACAACAACAATGCTCAGTTGTGGGCTGGGATTTAGCTTAGTTGGTAGAGCGCCGCTCTGCAGTCTCTGTGGTCCCGAGTTCGATTCCCAGAATTGCAAAAATGGGAGAAGGCCGTGGCAACCCACTCCCAAGGCAATCCCAAAACAATCAGCCATTGAAAACCCTATGAGGGTTGCTATGAGTTGGATACGACTCGACGGCACCTAACAACAACAACATGGTCAGTTATACCAATCAAATGTGGCTGGAAAGTGAAGATGGGAACCTAAATTCAGTGTCCTGGGGTCAAGAAGAAAGCAGGTTATAAAGTCCTCAGTGAGTGTCTGGACAATGAATAAATGAATGAATGGACACACAGGGTATGGAAATAGACCCTACCTTTGATTTTTTGTTTTCCTGAGGTGCTGGGGATGGAACCTAGGGCCTTGTGGATGCCAGGCAAATGTTCTACCACTGAGCTACAGCCCCAGCCCATGCTTAATTTTCTTAAAAAACAAAACAAAACCCAAAATTTCCTTTGCTGTTGTTGTTAGGTGCCGTCGAGTTGGTATCCGACTCATAGCGACCCTCATAGGGTTTTCAATGGCTGACTGTTTGGGGATTGCTTTGGGAGTGGATTGCCAGGTCCTTCTCCCATTTTTTGCGGTGCTGGGAATTGAACTCGGGACCTCAGAGACTGCAGCGCAGTGCTCTACCAACTGAGCTAAATCCCAGCCCACAAAAATGGGAGAAGGACCTGGCAATCCACTCCCAAGGCAATCCCGAAATAGTCAGCCATTGAAAACCCTATGAGGGTCGCTATGAGTTGGATACCGACTTGATGGCACCTAACAACAACAACAACAAAAAAATTTCCTTATGTACCTGAAATAGACATGAAGTTTCCAATGTCATTCTTTTAACAGACGTTTACTAGAAACCAACCTCCCCTGCAGCCCACACAGAAATGAAAAGAGGGAGACACCCAGCCCACCTTCAGAAGCTCAGAGTCTTGGGGAAGATAAAAGGTAAACGGTAAACAAATAACCACGTTGAGTAGGCACACTCTAAAGGTAATGAAGGGAATCTGAAGACATAGTTCCTCCCTCTCTGGATAAACTTCATTGTAGCAAGTGCAAGTATCCAAAGTCATGAGACACTTCAGGATGCTACTTTGAAGATAAAGATGGTGCTTCTTCCATCCAAGGCACTGTTAAATGTTTTAAATTAACAAAGTATCCAGTGCCTGTGGTCCTAGCATTGTAGAGGCTGAGAGGGAGGAATGTGTGCATTCAGGAGTTCTAGGAAACATAGAGGGCTGAGATTTAGCTCAGTTGGTAGAGCGCTGCTCTGCAGTCTCTGAGGTCCGGAGTTCGATTCCCAGCACCGCAAAAATGGGAGAAGGACGTGGCAATCGATTCTCCAGGAAATCTTGAAACAATCAGCCACTGAAAACCCTAAGAGGGTCACTATGAGTCGGACATGACTGTACGGCACACAACAACAACAAAGGCAACATCGCAAGCCCAATCTAAAGGAAAAAAAATTCAGGCTTAAATGAAGAGTAATCTGCTTGTTGATCAATAGTTAGACAATGCAGAGCAGCACAAAAAAAGAGCTAAAATTTCAGCTATTCATACGTATTTCTATAAAGTTTCACTGTTCTATTTGGGATGATAAAAACGTTCTGGAAATAGTAGTGATGGCAGCAGCAAAGTGTAAGATGCTTGATGCCACTGAATTGTACACATAAAAATTACTAAAATGGTAAATTCTATGTTATGTATCTTATAATAAAAGAATGAAAAAAATTATCCTGGGTACATAAGTTTACAAATGAGTTTTTAAATTTTATAGCATATCACATTTCTCCATATTGTTGGAAAATAAATATAACAATAATATAATAATAATATATTTATATAATTTATATAATCATAAATATATAAAGTATATAAATATAACAATATATTTATATAATTTATATAATAATAAATATAATTTTTAAGACTAAATAATATTTCTTCTTACAGCTATGTTGTTGTTGTTAGGTGCTATCGAGTCGGTATCCGACTCATAGCGACCCTCATAGGGTTTTCAATAGCAGACTGTTTCGGGATTGCCTTGGGAGTTGATTGCCAGGTCCTTCTCCCATTTTGGGGGTGCTGGGAATTGAAGTCAGGACCTCAGAGACTGCAGCACAGTGTTCTACCAACTGAGCTAAATCCCAGCCCTCTTATGACTATAGCATAATTTTATTACCATTTCATTCATGTTGGGTATTTGGAGCATTCTTAGTTTTTAATTATTGTAAATGACATTTTTGTGAAGACGTTTGTGCATACAACTCCACACGCTTTTGCAGAGAGTATTGTCAGGCTGTTGTGGTGGTGTGAACCTGTAATCTCAGCGCTTGGGAGCCTGAGTCAGGAGGATGGTGAATTCAAGGCCAGCCTGGGCTACATAGCAAGTTCCAGCTCAGCCTGGGCTATATGGCAAGATCCTGTCTCGAAAGATGAAGCAAAGCAAAAACAAACAAAAAACAACAGTAACAAAAACCACACATACAGTGTATCCTTAAGATCAAGTCCGAATGGCGGGGGCGGGTCTCTAGATTAAAGGTCCTGGCATTTTTAGGCCTTCGGGTACCTGTGCCAGATTGCGGTCAGTATGTTGTCCTCTCTTGCCTATGCCTGAGAGAGCCACTTTCACGGCCCGGTGGCCTGAGCAAATGCACTTTTGAAAGCCCTAAGCCACCCGCAGCTTCCCCCTTTCCTCCTGCCCACACGCCCCTCGGGGCTCTCAGAGCACCGCTGTTTGTGTTGGAAGCACAGCAATGGGCTCGGAGCCATGAACTCAGCCTTGCTTCAAGCACCCTTGGCAGCAGGCCTCCTGGAGCAGCTGAGGTGGGGGTGCAGGACAAGCCCTGGCTTCGGGCAGGTGTGTTCCGGAAGGAGACTGAAGGGAGCCAGGGCACAGTCAGGGTGACGCGGCCTGGAGATGCAAGAGGCAAGGGTCACCTAGGAAGAGGGAGGCAGGAGACTTGTCAGCCGAACCAGGACTGGGGGCAGGGAGGGGACGCTGTCTCTCATGACACCAGGACACCAGCATATACTAGGGCTGACTGCCCCAGGCAAGCCAGGAGCTACGCCCCACTTAAGTGTTGCCTGGGACCCCGTATCTACCTTGAGTTGGCACCAAGAGTCTGCAATAGAATGAGATAGGAAATATCTGAAACCAGGACCTCGCTGGGGACTGTGGGAGTGAGGTCTTGGGATTTACCCCAGCGCTGGGGCTCTAGGTGGGTACACAGCAGAGAAAACTTCATTGTCCAAGAACATCTCGTGGGATGACACAGCAGCACAGACATCTGAACACCAACACTCCACATTGTCAAAGACTGGACAAGACCTATATGGCCAAGAGAACGAGATGCCGGGGAGGCCAAAGGCAGAGTGATCTGCAAGAACGTGGTCGCTGGGAACGTGTGCATTTGACATGAGTAAATCTCCATCTACACAGATCTAAAGGAAAGGTATTCTGGGTGGGGGGAATAGCACGGTGCAGATGCAGAAGCCGGTAAGAGGAAGGAAGAGAACAGAGCATTGTTGAGCGCCCACCCAAGGCCTAAGCTTGGCACTTGACAGTTCGACTAATAGTCCTGCAGCCAACAAGCCTACAAAATCCTGTGTCCAACAGCCCTGTGGAAATGAGCTAGAGCCCAGACGTGGAGAGGTGAGAAGACTGACCCAAGCCCCCAGTGCTGGCTGTACTGAAAGCTAGCATTTGTGCCTCCCAGGTCGGCACCAGGCCAGATGTGGTGGTTCAGGAAGGGCGGGACAGTGGGCACCGCCTGCCCCAGGTGCAGGCAATAAGGACCTGCATTGTCTGTAGATCATTTAAGAATGATAATAAACTTGCCTTAAAGTTACTCTGCCCGTCCATTCTAAACAATGTCACTGATAAAATCCTCCTCCCTGAAAACATTCCTTTGTTCCACACAATTGCTGTGGTTATGAGGAAGGTTTAAGAGCATGCATGTGAGCTTGACATTTTCATTACTTTTCTTTTCATGAAGGTATTCTGCACCTAAATTAATGCAGAGAACACCTAGTTGCACAGCTGGCCCCAGATTCACACAGACTTGGCTATGTATATTCATCCTGAGAGTATCTTCTGGTTTCCAGTCCTTCAGAAAGCTGCCACCTCCTCTCAGTTCACCACAGACTTCTCTGGTGTTGGTATTGACAGTCTCTAACTGTCAGCTTGGGGCTGGGATTTGGCTCAGTTGGTAGAGCGCTGCGCTGCAGTCTCTGAGGTCCTGAGTTCAATTCCCAGCACTGCAAAAATGGGAGAAGGGCCTAGCAATCCACTCCCAAGGCAATCCCGAAACAGCCATTGAAAACCCTATGAGGGTCGCTATGAGTCGGATACCAACTCGACGGCACCTAACAACAACAACAACAACTGTCAGCTTGGGCTGGGATTTAGCTCAGTTGGTAGAGCGCTGCGCTGCAGTCTCTGAGGTCCCGAGTTCAATTCCCAGCACCCCAAAAAATGGGAGAAGGACATGGCAACCCACTCCCAAGGCAATCCCAAAACAATCAGCCATTGAAAATCCTATGGGGGTCTCTGTGAGTCGGATACCGACTCGACGGCACCTAACAACAACAACAACTGTCAGCTACCCTATCTTTGAGCTGAGCCCAGCCCAGGGACAATCCACTGCTTACTTCAGCTGTCACGACATTTGAAATAAGCAACAGCATTACAGGCGTTGTGAAGCCAGAGGGGGAAACAGTTTGAATTATTTGAATTCTATCATGACATGGGGAGTTTGCTGAAATTTAAATAGAGGAAGTATTAGCTCGCAAGAATTAATATTTTTATTTGATCCCTGCAAACAAAACGTATGCATTTTTGATTTATACATAAAATGTTTAACTTAATTTGAGTAATGTCTTTGAAATTTCAGTTTGTTCTTTCAGAATTATTTTTTTTTTAAACCTAAAGAACAAATCAAGAAAATAATGACTACTGGCTGGGCATGGCGGTGCACAGCTGTAACTCCATTGACTTGGGAGGCTGAGGCAGGAAGATGGGGAGTTCAAGCTAGAAGTAGTGTGCATAACTTAGGAAGGCTCTGACTCAAAATTGTTTATTTATTTGTTTGTTTGTTTATTTATTTGTTTATTTATTTATTTTGGTACTGGGGGTTGAACCTAGGGCCTTCTGCCTGCATGCTTTGCAAGTGCTGGACCACTGAGCTTCACCCTCAGCCCATTTTTTACTTTTTTTTTGAGACAGGGCCTCGCTAAATTACACAGACTGCCTCTGGTCTCGAACTTGCGATCTTCCTGCCTCCGCCTCCCCAGCCGCTGGGATTACAGGAGTGCGCCACCACACCCGGTTTGACTCAAAATTTTAAAAAAAGTTAAAAATGGGCAGGGGTGGTGCAGTCCAGTGGTAGAACACTTGCAAAGTATGTGTGAGGCCCTGAGTTCAACTCCCAAGTATTGCAAAACAGGAAAGAAAAAGAAAGAAAAGAAAGAAAGAAAGAAAGAAAGAAAGAAAGAAAGAAAGAAAGGAGAGAGAGAGAGAAAGAAGGAAGGAAGGAAAAAGAAAAGAGAGAGAAGGAAGGAAGGAAAGATGGAAGGAAGGAAGGAAGGAAGGAAGGAAGGAAGGAAGGGAAAAAAATAATGACCACTGCTGATTTTTACTGTAAGTTATTGCAGAAAACAATTTTGTTGTACCAAGGAAGGGACATTAAAACAAAAAATAAGTGGGGCTGGAGAGGTAGCTTGGTCGGTAGAGTCCTTGGTTAGCATGCACAAGGCTGGGATGTGATCCCCAGTCCTATACACACACACACACACACACACACACACACACACACAATCACAAAGCTATATATAAATCAATACCATTTTGGGTATCAAAACCAGTGACAATGCTGACCTTGTACCTAAACTATCTCATAGGATCCCCATGGCCAACCTGGGGTTGCTTTGATTATTTTCCCCATTTAAACACGAAGGAACTGAGCTTCAGGGGAGTTAATTAACTTCGTAGGGAAGGACAGGGCTGGGATTTAGCTCAGTGGGTAGAGCGCTGCGCTGCAGTCTCTGAGGTCCTGAGTTCAATTTCCAGCACCGCAAAAATGGGAGAAGGACCTGGCAATCCACTCCCAAGGCAATCCTGAAACAGCCAGCCATTGAAAACCCTATGAGGGTCGCTATGAGTCGGACACCGACTCGACGGCACCTAACAACAACAACAACAGGGAAGGACAGAGTCATATCCCTCTGCTCTGCTTCCAGGCCCCGCCCTCCTGAGTGCCCTACCAGAACCTATTCAAACCCAGGTCTACAGGACACCAAAGCTGGGCCCTTCCAGAAAGAACCTTGCTGGGGCCTGGGGGCCCAGGCTGAGAATTTGTTAAATAAGCATACTGTACAAAGCTGCTTCCTTCAGTTGCACGGCTGCCTAACAAATTATCCCAGAACTGAATGGGAGTAATTTCCACGTGTCATATGCATGGATGCTGAGAGTCAGGAATGGCGGGACAGGTTTGTGTGTTCCAGGACATCTGGAAATTCAGCTGGGAAGATCTGGTGGCTGGCAGTGAGTGGGCGGCTTGGGGCAAGAGTTTCCTGGCGGTGTCCTCACTCCTGCGCTGGATGGTTGGTGCTGTCAGCAGGGTCTTTGACTCTGATATGAGTAGGATGCCTGTGTGTGGCCCCCCACTTGTGTAGCCTGACATCCTACCAGGTGACCAATGTCCCCCAAGGCCAGCGTCCCAGCTAACAAGGTAGAAGCTGTGGCACCTTTTGTGATCCAGTCTCACAAGGCCTGTGCCACATTCTGTAGTTTCAAACAAGTCACAAGCCTGCCTAGACTGCAGGGGAGCCCTCACTTCCGGACAGCGCAGACCACGTGGACAGCTGGAGGTGTTTCTGTGAAGCCCAGGACAGGATCGCCCTGCTCTCCGCTCTCATCCAGCCTCAGCTCGCCGGGGCTCTTCCTAGAACTATCACAGGCCTGTCAGGTGGATTTGGGGGTGTGGCCCTGGGACAAGCAGCAGATAAGAGGAGACCTTTGATACCTAGAGTGTATGCTGAGTTCAGAAGACATTACACACAGATGTGCAGTCACCGCCTCCCGGGACTGTTGGCAGAAACCTTTATTGATATTGATCTGAAATCTCAGGGCCTCACACTTCCAAAATTGACAGTGTCTTACGGACCCACTGAAGAGTGCTGAAGACTTGTCACACCCCCAGTCACCCTTCTCCTTCCCCCACGGAGGCATGGCCTGTTCTACTTCTCACCTTCAGACCCCACCATGCTCCAGCCTGAGAAAATCAGGCCAAATGGAGAAGCCTGCCTGCCCTGTGGACTCCTGTGCCGTGAGAAGACAGAAGCAGGTCCTGCGAGATCAAGTGGCTGGTCGGGGACAGGCCATGGAGAGGACACAGGGGGTCACTGCTGTGGAAAGAGGGGAAGGCTCTGGGGGAGGGAGGGAGCGACTCCCAAGAGCTTCTCTGGGTTGAACCCAGGGCCTTACACTTGCATATTCTGCAAGTGCTAGACCACTGAGCTGCATCCCCAGCCCAGTTTTTTACTTTTTTGAGACAGGGTCTCACTAAATTACACAGACTGCCTCTGGTCTCGAACTTGCAATCCTCCCGCCTCCGCCTCCCAAGCCGCTGGGATTACAGGTGTGCGTCACCGCGCCGACTCAGGAGTGGATTTTCAATGAGGCGCTGAGGGCCTCTCCTTCAATGTCTGAGAAAAAAGCAGAGGAAAGTCAGAATGGGCACTTGGACAATTTGTTATTGTTGTTGTTGTTCAGAGAGAGAGAGAGAGACAGACAGAGAGAGAGAGAGAGAGAGAGAGAGAGAGAGAGAGAGAGAGACAAGAAGAAGGAGGAAGAGGACTCACTATATTGCCCCACACTGGTACCAAACTCCCAGGGTCTACTGATCCTCCTGCCTCAGCCTCCCGAGTGGCTGCGGCTGCAGGCATGTGCCCTAGCCCCTGGCATTGTGCTTCAGAAGCCTTACCTATTGCTTTGAGCTTCTACAAAAGGCCCTGCACCAACACAATTCCTGCTCTTCAGACCATCTTGGGAGTGCTAGAGGAGGCATAGTCAGCCCCAACTCACGAATCTTCCATCATTTTCTTCTTCCTAGCAGCTGAACTTTGAGTTTGTCCTGATAATGCAAGAGTTTCCGATCATGAATTTTTTTTTTTTTTTTTTTTTTTTTGCGGTACTGGGGGTTGAACCCAGGGCCTCACACTTGCATGCTTTGCAAGTGCTGGACCACTGAGCTGCGCCCCCGGCCCACTTTTTTTACTTTTTGAGACAGGGTCTCGCTAAATTATGCAGACTGCCTCTGGTCTCGAACTTGCGATCCTCCTGCCTCTGCCTCCCAAGCCACTGGGATTACAGGCATGTGCCACCACGCCCGGCTTGAATGAACTCTTCATTACAGGACCCAGTGGTGAAGAACCCGGAGCTGGGCGGCCTAACCAACAAATTTTCTCACAATTCTAGAAGCCCAGAGTCTGAGAATAAGGTGTTGGCGGGGTTGCTTCCTCCTGAGCCCTGAGGGAGACTCAGCCCTGGCTCCCAAGGGCTGCTGGCCATCCTCGGTGTTCCTTGGTTGACAGCAGCATCTGCCCCGGCCCCTGCGTTCATCTTCCTGTGGCATTTGGCCTGCGCATGTGCCTGCTTCTGAGGGCACATTTCCTCATTTACGAGGACACCAGTGTTCTCGGACTCGGGCCCACCCTAATGAACTCATTTTGATTTGATTGCCTGTGCAAAGACCCTACGAGATGTGATCAAAGCATAAAAGGAAGGACTGTTTCGATTAAAAAATGTATGACACTGAAAAGCACATTGCTCTTGATCCCGCTCAGCCTACTTCCTTTGGCTTCACACACACTTACCCCACGTTCTTGCGGCTTTCTGAAGCAGTTCTGCAAGTCCTCTCTCGTGAGTGTCTTCAGTGGCACTGTCATGTCCTGAATCCATTCAGAATGTTTATCTGTCAAGGTCATGTTGACTTTGGGGAGGAGCCAGAAGTTGCACGGTGCCAGATCCGGTGAATGAAGTGGATGAGGACACACTGTAACGTTTCTATTTGACTAACATTGCCGTACCAGAAGTGACGCGTGACATGGAGTGTTGCCATGATGGAGGATGAAAGAAAAACATGAAAGAAGCCTTCCAGAACCGATTTAGAAAGTGGCAGGAATGATGGGGCAAGTATACTAGAAGGCAGGGGAAGTATTTTCAGAGGGACTAATGGTAATACATTTTTTACTGTAAAACATTTTTTTATTTAAGCTTGCACAGTACTTTTTTTTTTTTATTACACTTCATATTTCTAAATAAGGTCACATTCTGAGGACTGGGGCTGAGGACTTCAATGTGTAGAGGAGGGCACAATGCAACCATAATAGGTACTTCCAAGTGGCCGTGCTTTTCATGGGGGGCCTGAGCCCATTTCTAGCGCTGGGAGTGGATCATAACCAGTTTAACCCAAACTCATCTGGATGAGGAAGGCAAGGAGTTGTGATACATTTCTACTAACAAGCAGGAAGGGAAGTAGCTTGGCAAAAGGGACTTGTTGGATAAAAAGAGACGCACAGAGAGAAATGCTCTTTCCCTCTTTCCACAGTCTTCCTTTTATCTGTAAATGATGCCTGGAGCTGGGGCAGCCACCTTGGAACCATGAGGGAAACTGGGCCAACACCCAGACACAAAGTGCAGAAAGATGAAAAGAATGCAGGTCTTTGATGTTGTTCTTGAGGCTCAAATAACTGAAACCGGAGCTTCCCTTCCCTGAGACTGCGTGTTCTGTAAGCTGATGGATTCTGTTTCTTGCTCAAGCCAACGTGAAACATCACAAGGTGCTTACTGGAACTCTCCTTAGGAGGCCAGTGAGGAGAAGGAATTTGACTGGGGGCGGGGGCTGAGGCCTCAACACTGCACAGCACAGGAATGGGCTCTCTGCTCACCAGGCTTGGAAGGAGCTTGGGAGATGGGAGGAACAGAGGCTGGCTGCTTCCCCCCGCCCCCTCCCCCCAGTGTCCCCCCAGCACTTACAACTCCCTGCAGTGGGCTGCTGTCTCTGGACCGCCCCAGGAGGCTGTGGCTGGGCGGCCCACCCACCCTCCAATCCAGTTCTAGAGCGCTAGCCACTCCCTGTGGGCTGGGATTTAGCTCAGTTGGTAGAGAGCTGCGCTGCAGTCTCTGAGGTCCGGAGTTCGATTCCCAGCACCTACAAAATGGGAGATTTTCGCACAAAAATGGGAGAAGGGCCTGGCAATCCACTCCCAAGACAATCCTGAAACAGCCATTGAAAACCCTGTGAGGGTCACTATGAGCCGGATACCGACTCCACAGCACCTAACCTAACCTAACCTAAGCCACTCCCTGTAATGGTCGGGTTTCCTGTTCAAGTCTCTCCACTGCACCGTCCGCTTGGCCCCTGGGTCATACAGGGCACAACAGGCCAGAGGGCAAGATTTTGTGTCCACATACAATGACTGACCCTCTAATACCTCCAGGCCTTGCTGTCAGCACAGATTTGGCCAGGCCGATGGGACCTGCAGGTTGAGGCTGCCACAAAGGAGGTGCAAGGGTGGGATGCAGCTCCCAGGGGCCCCATGGCTCTGCGCTCCCAGCCTTCCTCACCCTCCCTAAGGAGCGCTGGGCAGGTGGGCTGTGCCTCTCTGTGGCCACAGGTCTTGTTCCTGCTCTGTGCCCTCTCCTCTCCCCCAACCCCCAACAGGCCTTGTCCAAGCCCAGCTGCCTCCTCGGAGCCGTTTCTGGCGCCTCTGCCCCTGAGTCCTCATAGTAGTGGCCTGTGTGACCACTGAACTGGTGACTGCGTATCAGAGCACAAACCTGAGGACCCTCCACGCTGGCCATCCACTCCCCAAGGGCAGGGACCTCACGGGGCTGGACTCCTTCTCCTGGGCCCCTGGCGTGGAAGCGCTCACAGGGGTGACGTGGAGATGGTGTGGGAACATTGCCTCCCCCTGGGCCGGCCTGGGGCCGGCAGGCCTCAGTTCCTACGCCCACTGCAGAAGGCCCCGTGGATGGTCCGGAGGGTGGCCTGGCAGGAGGTAGTGCTCACACTGGCCCCAGGCAGAGCACACACCTTCCAGAAAGCCTCGTTGTGCAAGGCCTGCCGTCGTTTGCCATCCCTGCCGCGGAAGGAAGAGATCTTGCCGGCTCTGGGGCTTCCCAGAGGTGGGGCCCCACGAAAGGTGGGGCTTCAGCAAAAATGGGGCAACGGCCAAACCCAGCAGAGATGCTGTGACTTGCTGGGTCAGAGGCAGTCACCACACACTTGGAAGAAAACAAAAGTAACGAGGCCACTTCCTCTAAGTGTCAGGCAGAAGGGAAGGCTTCGCTGAGCCCTTGTCAGTCCCTATTGGTCCCCAGGAATCTGGCTCTAGCAGCAGCCACTGAGGTGTCCCTGCTCCAGCATGTCCCTTGCACACAGGAGGCACTTAACAGACATGTACTAAATGAGCAAATAAATATGCGACCAAAGGATGCTATGCTCGGAACATTTTGCCCCTGTCATTTGAGACAATATGAGGAGAAATTCCTATTAGCCCACAGCTCACACAACCACCACAAACGACCGATTTTTCCCCATGGCCTCAGTTTGAGCCTAGCAATACAGAGTGACGTGTGCGTGCCAGGTGTTGGGCTAGAACCCAGGATTTATGCAGATAAGTAAATCATGGCTCTGACTTCAAAGGAAGAGTTGAGGGGTGGGGATGGGGGGGGATGAGGCAAAAGTGCCTGTCCCACGTGACCACGCTGGGGTGTCCGGGACAGGGTCCGCAGAATAATGTTTAGGGGACAAGGCTGAGTGGGTGATGGAATAGGCGTTGCAGGATCCTGGTGCAAGGCTGGGGCATTTGGACTTGGCTCTATGGACCAAAGACCACCAGTGTGGGGGGGAGGTTACATAAGTCAGTACAGTGGTCCGCTGGCAACTCTGCGGACCATATGTGAGGGGGCGTGTCTGGATGCCAGGGAGGCCCACTCACTGGCCCTCGGACCTCAGCCCACTGAGGAGGCAAGGCCATGGGAAGCAAGGCACTACCAGACACCAACCTATTGTCAAAACCAACATCTGGGCAGAGACCACTTCTCTGCCATGGCCTGGGTGCCACTGGCCTTCCCTGGGGGCCCACTGGGCTCCAGGAGACCCTGGCCCAGTTTCTGCCACCTGGCCCCTGTTCTGGATCCTCCCCAGCGAGCCACACCAGGGCTGGGGAAAGGCGGGGCCGTGATGCAACTGCACCCTTTATAAAACAAACATCCTGAGACTTCCACGCACGCATGGGTGTCTGCTGCGTCCAAGAGATCCTCTGGGGAGCGCCCCTTCGCTGATGATGCCGCCATTGCTCAGAGCAAGGAGGGCCTTCCGGAAGCCGCCTTCCCTGCCCTGGGTGCATCATTTGGATTATCAGCAGAGGTGGCATACTTTCAGCCTCAGAGGGAGGATTAGAGACTCGGAAACACCCAAAACAATTCCAGAGCGAGGCCTAGAACCCTGGGGAGTGACGGGAGTGGCGGAACACTATTTTTGGTCAAACATCCATCCCTACATGGCTAGGGTGTCGTGTGACTGGTCCCTCGGGTGTTCTGAGTTACGGCACCCTTGTCAAGAGACAGGTACTAACTTCTCCAAGTCCCCATGTGGCCAGATACCATGAACTTCATTTCAGAGTCAATTTTTCGTATGCTTCTGGAAGAAATCTGGTGAGGCAGAACATGACCACGGACATGTTGTTGTGTTGTTGTTAGGTGCCGTCGAGTCGGTATCCAACTCATAGCGACCCTCTGTACAACAGGGGAAACACTATTGTCAATGCTTCTCTGCTGTTCATAGGGTTTTCAATGGCAGATTGATTTTTGGGAGGGGGTTGCCAGGTCCTTCTCCCAAGCCTACAGCACCTGGTGTTCCCTGCGGTCTCCCATCCAGGTACAAACCAGGCCCGACCCTGCTTAGCTTCCGAGATCTGACGGGATCGGATTCCACAGGGCTACAGCTGCAGGTACGGACATGTAAGCAGGACATATTTTCCAGAAAGCTCTGTGTCCAACATGCCAATATTAACTAAATGGATATGTACATGTTTGCTGTGTCCAATATGCCAATACTAAGTAAATGGAAACGTACATGTTTGCTGGCCCTTGTCTTTTGTTATTTACTTCTTTCCAGTAATGGTCATTCCTTAAATTTATGGTCCCTGTATACCTTTATAGGGCTGGGATTTAGCTCAGTTGGTAGAGCGCTGCGCTGCAGTCTCTGAGGCCCCGAGTTCGATTCCCAGCACCACAAAAATGGGAGAAGGACCTGGCAATCCACTCCCAAGGCAATCCCCAAACAGTCAGCCATTGAAAACCCTATGAGGGTCGCTATGAGTCGGATACCGACTCCACGGCACCTAACAACAACAACAACAACAACATACCTTTATAAATTTTTTCATGTAAATAACAACCAAAAAACAAATCCCATCTCCATCAGACATGTCCTCACCTCAGGTCCAGAAGATGTGGGCAGAGCTCTGTTTGTAAAAGAAGTCAGAGGTCCTGAGACACATCAGGGTGTACAAGCTTGGGTTTTCATCCAGCCCTACCCACCCCCATTTGTAGCCAGGGAGCCTGCGCCCCAAGGAGGGGAGAGAGGTCCAGGGCTTCATTAGGAGCAAGGTGCTAAGGGTCCCTTAGAAAACCGGAGCTGGTCCCAGGATGCAGGTGGGGTAAGTAAGGATGGGATTCTCGGTAGCAGGGCCAATGTAGTATTTGATGTTTATTCCCTGTCTTTACTGCTTTTGCATCAAACACAAAACCTTCACGTCGAGGTGACCGCCAGACATTTGGTATCACTCATATTACAAGGTGGTTCCCCGCCCCCACCTCTGTGGTACTAGTGACGGATGGAGCCCAGGGCCTTGGCGAATGTTCTTTCACCAAGCTACACGCCCAGCCCTTGCTGCTTTTCTCTTAAGGGAAACAGGAAGGGAGAAAGTGAACCCCACTGACAAGATGTTGAAGACAATAAAGTCACGCACTTGACTCAGGCCAGTTTAGTCACCAGTGAATCTAGGTTAGTAGTTGAGCCTAATGACTCAGGCCTAGCTGCCTCCAGACCTGCTGCGAGGGCCTCTCCGAGCCAAGCCCGCTTGCGGCCCACAGGGCCTGGGCCCCAGGAAGCGGTGCTGCGCCTTCCCTCGCTTCTGCTCCCCACCCAGTCAGGTGGTCCCAGCGGGCACGCGTGAGGAAGGCCTCACCTCTCAGGGAAAATGGAGTGTGTGGGCAGGAGCGCAGGCGGCCAGGTGGGTGGACACCAGAAGCATGATGGGGCCACCGTGGCTCCTGTGTGGCAGATAGGCCACTTGGCTCTCTCACCAAACCTTTCTGCTCTCTTTCAGCCCAGGCTTCTGAATCTGAAGCCAGGTCTCCACCTTGCCGTCCCTACCTTCCTTCCATGCCACACTGCCACCAGGATGTCTGGGTAGCTCCTGGGCAGGAGGCTGCGTGACTGGGGCAGTGTTTGGAATGACTGCTTGATGGAAGTGAAGGCAGGAAGCTGGGCACTTCGAGAGAACAAAATGTGCCTTCACCTCTTCATCACAGAATCAAACGCGCCCCACGGGGTGCTTCAGGCTGTCCTATTCTTCTACCGGCTTGGGGAGTCAGTCTTATCTTTGGGGAAGAAGTGAGCTTGTTGAGGGTGGAGACATCGCTCCTTTCCTGCACTCTAGTCCAAGGGACTTGTCACCCAGTGGCTGCTCAAGGACTAAGTAAAAATATGGTCAACCGCCGGGGGCGGTGGCGCACACCTGTAATCCCAGCAGTTCGAGAGGCGGAGGCGGGAGGATCGCAAATTGGAGACCAGAGGCAGTCTTCATAACTTAGCAAGACCCTGTCTCAAAAAGTAAAAACTGGGCTGAGGGTGCGGCTCAGTGGTCCAGCACTTGCAAAGCACGCAAGCGCGAGGCCCTGGGTTCAACCCCCAGTACCGAAAAAATAAATAAATAAGAGAAAGGGTATGTTGCCCATTGTATCTTTTACGTAACAAGGACTCTTTACTGCTGTTTTCTCCGTTGTTGTTTCTGTAGAAGCCATACCTGATCCCCGCGGGGAGGCGGATCATTAGTTCCTTCATTCATGCATGCGCTCATTAAACAAATATTCACTATGCCCTAGGGCTGGTGGAGAGTACTAAGGAGGGGTTTCACAGGATTTTGTGGCTGTAAAGACCCTTGGGCTATCTGAGGCCCAGAAAAGGAAGATGGTTTGTGCAAGATCCCACAATAGGTTAGGGGCAGAGCTGAGCTCCTTCAGGGTCCGTCTGCTGAAAAACACAGATGGCCAGAGATAGGTTACACTTCCACGCTTCCCCAGCGTCCTAGGGTGGGACATAATCCTGTCTGCTGGATTTTGCCTTTAAAGGAATGAATGGGAGAAAAGAAAGGATAAAAGAGTGCCCTGAATTCCTTCAACCCTGCCTGGGGCGGGGAGAAGAGGGTGGCAAAATGAAAGGACAAAAGTGTCCCAAATTCCTTCAAGGCCAGACCCTGCCTGGGGCTGGGAGATGAGGGTGGCAGGGTTGCGTGGCGCCGTCAAGCCCCAGAGGCGACTGCTCTACGTGGGCTCTGAATCTGCTATGGAACGCTTGCCGTATGAATTCACTACTCAGACATTTTTGGTGTTAAGACCTGGGGAACTCTCCAGTGCACGCCAGCTAGAGCTGCCCTGAAAGAGTCTAGTTATTGGTGAGCTCTAGCCAACAGGGCAAGGGGCAGTGGGCGGCTTGGTGGTGGGGGACCTCCTAACTTCCACTTCGCCCCGAACGCCCTGGTTGGGCTCGGGCTTAAGCAGAACGCGCATCCTCGCTCGCCATTGGGGCCTGACATCTGGCTAGAAGACACTTCTGTATTACGCTGGTGGAGTGGCCTGTCACTGGCTATGGTGCCGGTGACCCTTGGCACGACCCTCCGCGCTCGGCGTCTCTGCTCTCTTTATGGTGGTCACGGGGCTGCACCAGAATCCTCCCCTGGCCCCTTCCATGAATGCGGACGGGCGGAGCAGCAGAGGCCAGAGTCCACCAGGCAGGGTCCACGTGGCCCGCGCGCAGCTCAGTCTGCGCTTCCCCTTTTCTGTCCTGGGACGTGAGATGTTGAATGCCCTGCATAAAAATACTTTTGCATTGCGCACACGCGGACACTCAGCACCCGGGCGCAGCACACGCGGCTACTCCCGGCTACCCGCGGCCTCTGCTCTGCGGCAGCTCGGTGCGCGTGCGCAGCCGGCGCCGGCGAGGCCCGCGGGGCCTGCGGCTTGCAGTGCGTGCGCGGGCCTGCCGCAGGGCGAGGCGGGGCGCGGGCCAGGCGGGCGGGCGGAGGCCCGGGGCGCGGGCGGGGGGGGCGGGCACGCGCGGGGCGGGCGGCGATCGGCTGGCTGACGTCCGCTCGCCGGGCCCCGGTCCGGGTTGGCCGGCGCCGAGCCCCCGCCCCACCCCCCGGGCTCCCGGCCGGAACCGATCGCGGCTGGTTTGAGCTGGTGCGTCTCCATGGCGACGCGCACGGCGTATAAGTAGCGGCGCGGCGCCCGCTCGGGCTTTGTCAGCCCTGCAGCCGCCGCCGCCGGCCGCCGCCAGCCAGCAGCTCGGCGCCACTCGGGCCGGCGACTCCGGCGGGCGGGAGCGAGGCGGCTGACGGCACGGCGGGGGCGGCGGCGCGACTCGGGTTCCGGCGACTCTGGCGGTGGCGTCTCGATGGGGCCGGGCCGCGGCGCCGGGGCGCGCTGAGGTGAGCGGGACGCGGGGGGCGGCGCGGCCACGTGTCGGGGGCCCGGGTGGGACCCGCGGCCGCCCCGGCGCAGACACGTGGCCCGAGCCCGCTGCGATCCCGGCGCGGGGCCGCGGCCGCGATGAATCACTTCCTGCAGCCGGCGCCCTGCGCGCCCTCCGGGGCCTGGCCGGGGGCCCTGGCGACAGCCGCGCCGGACGGCGGGGACCCGGCGCCTCCGCCGGCCGCCGATCTCCTGGGAGCCATGCGGCCCGCGGCAGGTGCAGGGCGCCCGGCCCCCGCGCTCAGCGCGCGCTCCGGAGGCCGCGTCTCCTCCTCCTGTCTGGCTTTCAGTTTCTCCAAGTGTCCGGGGTGACAGCGCTGGGGAAGCCCTCGGGAGCCGATCGTCCAGACTTCAGATGGTCGGGGAGGGACTGGTGATAAGGACCCGGCCCGCCATGACTTGACGTTATTTAAGGACTCTCTGAATGACTTAGTGGTTTCAGGGGGAAAAGCGTGGCGCGGGCGAGCCAGCTCCGAGGTTTTCAAAAAAGGCTGATCGTGTTGCTCGCGAACCCGAAGCGATTGGGGAAAGTGTGGGGAGCAGAGCCTCGTAGGAATGTCTGGGGAAGACAAAGAATGTGTCGGCCCGTTTTTAAAAGAGACCTAAAATTGGGGAGAATTTAATTGACTGGGCGACATTAAGTTTCCGTTTGAATTAGCCCGTATCTGTTTTAATGTTACCATCCTGTGCTAATTGAGTCATTGTTTAAAATAAGCTATGCGGAAACCGAAGTGTTCTTAAGTAGCATTTTTCAGCTAAAGTATTCAAGTAAAGCCTTAGAAGATACAGAAAAACAAAGTGTTGCCTAGTAAAGCGTTCTAAGTTCAAGCCTGAAGGTTGCCTTAAATGTTTAACATGACTATAAATAACGTAGCTGGCTACTGCGTGAGCCTATTTATCGCTCTACTGTGACTGTTATATATTAGGCAAAAGTGAGTTTGCTGAGGCTTAGTTTCTTGCCTTCCCCTAAGGGTGACTTAGGCAACTTAGGTTGACGGTGCCAAAAAGTCACATTAAGTAGAGGCTTAAAGCAAGGTTTACCACGCATGGGTTTGGATTTATGGCAGGCTCGTCCCCCTGGGCCTGTCATAGTGTCCCATGCCAGAGCAAACTGTGGCTCCCAACCATTGCCTGGCCTCTGTCTGTAGGCTCCTGGCACTGATAGGGGTTGCACAGTGAAAAAGAAAGCCCTACCTGGCAGAGATTTTAAGATTGAAGTCAGTAATTTTAAGAACTCACTAACAGATGTCACGTTTCATGAAAGCGAGAACAGTGCCTTTTATTGTGACCAGCATAGTGTTCTTGCTAATTTTTGTTACTCATACAGCTAGCCAAAAATTAATTCATAACTAAGCAAATATTAGAGGGCCCGTAAGGACAGTTGGAATCCCAGAATTAACTTGGTAGGCAACACTGGTTCTGGAGTAATGATTTCTGATTGGGTATCAGCAACTATAGTAAATCTATTGTGTTGATTTGAAGGTTAGTTTAAAAAAAAAATGCATGGTCAGTTAATGTGGCATAAAAATTCGCTCCTGCAATTCTCAGGAAATGTATGATTGTTCACTAAGGTGAGCACCCTAGATGCTACCATATGTAAGACTTAGTGAAAGTAGGAAATGGCAGGATGTTTATACAGCTGTAATTGCTGCAATGCTATTTTAAGTTTCTAAGAAGCTGCAACGGGGCTGGGATTTGGCTCAGTGGGTAGAGCGCTGTGCTGCAGTCTCTGAGGTCCCGAGTTCAATTCCCTGCACCGCAAAAATGGGAGAAGGGCCTGGCAATCCACTCCCAAGGCAATCCTGAAAGAGTCAGCCATTGAAAACCCTATAAGGGTCACTATGAGTCAGACACCGACCTGACAGCACCTAAAAGAAGCTGCAACAGCTCTGAAATAAAGCAAACTGATATAAAACTTTATCAGTGGACTGCATGCAGGCAGCTTTTTTTGTTTGTTTTTCAGATAAGCTTCTGAAACTCACATTTTGGGGAGATTTTTTTGCACAGATATTTGAAATGCTGCTTTTGAGATATGTTTAGCTCAGTTGGTTGAGTGCTGCTCTCCCCGCATGCAGAGGCCCTGGATTAGCTCCCCAGTGCTGGAAAAATGGGAGAAGGACCTGGCAGCCCACTCCTGAAACAGCCATTGGAAACTCTATGAATCATTGACATACTGCCTGGCATGGCATGATGTTGAGGAGTGTTTTTGTGTTGTACAAAAGGTCACTATGAGTTGGATCCTACTCGATGGTGCACAACAACAATAATATGGAATTTTAGTGTGCTGCTTTAAAAAAAATTCCAGTGTTGAATCTAATGTCCTTAGACATTGCAGAAGTTTATGAGATCGTGTCACCTACACCTTGGGGTAATTGAGATTCCCACACCATTGAGTGACCTACTTAAACTGGGTGCTTGGTTTACCTTGCTTCCCGAGGTATGCTCTGTTACAGTGCCTGGCCTTTCAGCTTTGCCAAGGTAGATAGCAAATTCATGTGTTTCTGTTCATTAGAACATTTCCACTGCTGCTTCAAGGACACGGGGTTTGGAATTCCAGGAAAATTGCCCTTGTGAGAAGCTGGAAATAAATTCTTTAACTTCCATCTCTTCGTTTGCCATGTAGGCATTCAACTTAAACCTTCGTTGCAGGTTCATCTTGCTAAGAACCATATTGCTGAGGCTCCTGAGTGAATTTCCTCACCCTACTTGCAGTGTGTTGCATTTCAAAGGCGTATCGAGAAACCATGAACAGCTTCACTAAGGAAGAGCTTGATTGCCACATCCTTGATGAAGGCTTTACTGCCAAGGACATTCTGGAGCAAAAAATTAATGAAGTTTCTTCTTCGGTAAGTAGATGAGGCCCACGCTGGCAAATGCAGCTGACCGCCAGGCAGGTGGGAAATGTCGGTGGGCTCTTGGGACGGAAGCGTGATGAAGCATGCAGGTCTTGTTAGGGAACTTAGGATTTAACTGGCTGCTGGTTGTCCAGTGACAGTGGTGACAGCACATTCGTGACTGATAGCAGAAGGGTTTGTTGAACGAAGGGGAAGAAGGGAGGCCACCGTTAGCGTGGCACAGGGCGAGACTGCTGGTGAGTTACTTGTGCCCGCTCTGATTTCAGGATGACAAGGATGCTTTTTATGTTGCGGACCTGGGAGACATTTTAAAGAAACACCTGCGGTGGCTGAAAGCTCTTCCTCGAGTCACTCCCTTTTATGCCGTCAAATGTAACGATAGCAGAGCTGTAGTGAACGCCCTCGCTGCCATCGGCACAGGATTTGACTGTGCTAGCAAGGTGAGCAAAAGCATCGGAGTTTTGAAAGTAATTATAGACAGTGGTCCGCCATTCCCCACAGGGAAGATATGAGTTGTGTTTCTTGGGCAGTAAGTGCTGATGAGTTGGGGAGCGTGTGACAACTTTGTGTTTTTCTGTTTAGTTTTTAAATTCATTGATTTTTTTTGGTGATACTTTGGAATTGAGTCCAGGGCCTTGTACATACTTTGCAAGTGCTTTACTTATTTATTTTGAGACAAGTGTTCACGAAGTTACTCACACTGCCCCTCGCCTCAAACATGATCCTCTTTCCTCAGCCTCCTTAGTCGCTGGGATTATATATAGGTGTGTGCTTGGCTCTGCTTTTCTGTTGTACTGGTTACCTGTGTATGACATGTCACCACTCTTGTTTTTCAGACTGAAATACAGTTGGTGCAGAGTCTCGGGGTGCCTCCAGAGAGGATCATCTATGCAAATCCTTGTAAACAAGTGTCTCAAATTAAGTACGCTGCCAGTAATGGAGTCCAGATGATGACTTTTGATAGCGAAGTGGAGTTGATGAAAGTTACCAGAGCGCATCCGAAGGCAAAGTGAGTCATTCTGTGTTGGGGAGCAAGGGTAGGCGTTGAATGCTTATCCAGCAAACTGAAATTTCCAGTTATTATATTTCCTTCAGTGTAATGTTGTTTAAACCCTCAGTCGATTCGATTAAACTGTATTAGACTGAAAACCACAGAGTATCAGAGGCAGTTCCTGGGACAGGATCCTCTTATTTTTGACCCTGGCTGTAAGTGATCGTCCATCATGAGGTATTTGATAACGTTTCTCCCGCTTCTAGGTTGGTTTTGCGGATTGCCACAGATGATTCCAAAGCAGTCTGTCGCCTCAGTGTTAAATTTGGTGCCACGCTCAAAACCAGCAGGCTCCTTTTGGAACGGGCAAAAGAGCTAAATATCGATGTCATTGGTGTCAGGTGAGATCTTGGTGGCAGAGTTGGAGGCTAAGGTGTCAAGCAGCGCCAGCTTTGCTGGCTTTCGCCGCACTGCTCTTGAGAAAATAACATCTTCTCTCTCTTTATTTCTCAGCTTCCACGTGGGGAGTGGTTGCACTGACCCCGAGACCTTTGTGCAAGCAATTTCTGATGCCCGCTGTGTCTTTGACATGGGAGTGAGTATTCATGACCCACTGGTGAGAGGAGGGCAGGGATGTCAGTAACGCCTCTTAATTCTAGGATCCACCTTTTGTAGAAGTCCTCGCGACAGATTTTTTTTTCGGGGGGGGGGGGGGGGGTGGTTACTGGGGGTTGAACCCAGGGCCTCGCACCTGCATGCTCTGCAAGTGCTGGACCACTGAGCTGCACCCTCAGCCCATTTTTTTTTACTTTTTGAGACAGGGTTTCGCCAAGTTATGCAGACTGCCTCTGGTCTTGAACTTGCGATCCTCCCGCCTCCGCCTCCCGAGCCGCTGGGATTACAGGCGTGCGCCACCGCACCCGGCTTCGTGACAGATTTAAACTTGTGCTACGTACACTTTTGTTACGAATCTGGAGAGTGACTTAACTTCCTTTACTCTAGGCCGAGATTGGCTTCAGCATGTATCTGCTTGATATTGGTGGTGGCTTTCCTGGATCGGAAGATGTGAAGCTAAAATTCGAAGAGGTAATATAACAAAACTATAATAACATTCAGTGCATGTTTCTGCGGGTTCCTTTCTGGAATAGTCCAAAACCTAAATATTTTAACCAATACTAACAGGGTATGTAAATATCAAAGCCAGTGTCTTGGCCTAACGTTTTGAATGAGTTTTCTGTGATATTTAAAATGGATTTTACTTAATACTGCTTCATTTTCTAAACTAAAATATGAGTTAGCTTTCTTAATTTGTTATAATTATGAGGTAGGCAGAATTAAGGGATTTTTATCTTGTTGGCATATATTTGCTAAACAAAACCATTCTGGCACCCTGACACCTCATTTGGACTATTTGATAAAATTGTACCTTAACATCTTAAAAGGATAAAGATAGTGTTCAGTAGGGGATTGAAGTGAAAGCAATACGGATATGCAGACCAGTTTCTAGGGAGATGTTTATTTTGCTTCTGTTTCTTGGTAACAGACCTCTCTGCTGCTGCCTGTTCTTGTCATGTCTTACTGCAAGGCACTGTGATCTCGCTCCTCTGAATTTTTCATAACGAATGGCTGTTCTCTTCCGCCTCACTGTCTTAGATCACCGGTGTGATCAACCCAGCGTTGGACAAGTACTTTCCGTCGGACTCTGGAGTGAGAATCATAGCTGAGCCAGGCAGATATTACGTTGCATCAGCTTTCACGCTTGCGGTTAATATCATTGCCAAAAAACTCGTATTGAAGGAGCAGACGGGCTCTGACGGTACGTGTGATAGTCAAGATGAGTCATTGCAGGAATAACTGAAAGTTGATACAAAAAGTGGTAATTAAGGCTAATCTTGTTTTTCTAGATGAAGACGAGTTGAACGAGCAAACCTTTATGTATTATGTGAATGATGGAGTATACGGATCATTTAATTGCATTCTTTATGATCATGCACACGTAAAGCCCTTGCTGCAGAAGGTAACTTCTACACATACTGTAAAAAGCAATGACGGTGATTGATTGCAAGTATAACTAAGTAGTCATTTCTCTGTATAGAGACCCAAACCAGATGAGAAGTATTACTCATCCAGCATATGGGGACCGACATGTGATGGCCTTGACAGGATCGTTGAGCGCTGTGACCTGCCCGAAATGCATGTGGGTGACTGGATGCTCTTTGAAAATATGGGTGCATACACTGTTGCTGCTGCTTCTACTTTCAATGGATTCCAGAGGCCCACTATCTATTATGTAATATCACGACCAATGTGGTGAGTGACATCACGTGTTTTTGGTTCTGTCAAGCATAGACACATGGGCTGGGGACGTAGCTCAGTGGTAATCAGCATTTGTCTAACATCAGGGAGGCCATAGGGTTCAGTCCCCAGCACCACAAAAAAATGGAAAAGAAAATAGACAGCTTGAATTTGTGCTTGCTCTTGTCCAGTTGAATAAGAAATTGTCTTACCTTGAATTAAATATGATGCTGATCTATATTTTTTTATTCAGATTTTTCCTAAGAAAAGTTTTAGAACCATAAGAGCTATTAGGTTTCTTTGTAACTAGAATATTTAAGTTAATGCATGTGACCTCTGAAAATTCTGAAGAAATGCTTGCTTTAAATATATTGAATTAGCCGGGCAAGGTGGTGCACGCCTGTAATCCCAGTGGCTTGGGAGGTGGAGGCGGGAGGATCACAGATTCGAGATCAGAGGCAGGCTGTGTAATTTAGCGAGACCCTGTCTCAAAAAAAGTGAAAAAAAAAAAAAGGTCTGGGGGCACAGCTCAGTGGTCCAGCACTTGCAAAACATGCAGGCGTGAGGCCCTGGGTTCAACCCCCAGTACTGCAAAAAAACCCAAACAAACATATATATATATATATATGAATTAAAGCTGGGGGCACAGTGGATCATGCCTATAATTCCAGCTACTTGGGAGGCAGGGGCAGGAGGATCACAGGTTCAAGACCAGAGGCAGCTTATGTAAATATTGGCAAGATCCTGTCTCAAGATAAAAAACTGAAAATGGGCTGGGGGTCCAGCTCAGTGATAGAGCACTTGCAAAGTATGCACAAGGTCAGTTCAACCCCATAGTACCACCGAAATAAATAAATAAGTACATTGAATGGCTTCCTGAATGGCGTGGTAACCAAGGAAGGGCTTCCGTGAGTAAATTACTCTTTTGGGAGACTCCCCAGGTACGAGTGACTTAAGAGTTTTGAATGTGCCACTTCTTTGTCTCTCAGGCAACTCATGCAGCAAATCCAGAACCACGGCTTCCCGCCCGAAGCAGAGGAGCAGGACATCAGCACCCTGCCCATGTCTTGTGCTCAGGAAAGCGGGATGGAACGTCGCCCGGCAACCTGTGCTTCTACTAGTATCAATGTGTAGACATGGGCCTCGTAGCTGTTAACTGCCAAGTGTAGCTTGAATTAAGGGATTTGGGGGGACCATTTAACTTAATTATTGCTAGTTTGGAAATGACTTTGTGAGAGTAGGGCTGGCACAGATGCAGCAATATGTAAGGCTAGGAGATGGGGTCACACTTATCTGTGTTCCTATGGAAACTATTTGAATATTTGTTTTATATGGATTTTTATTCACTTTTCAGACAGGTGACTAAAGAGCACCCCCCAGCCGCTGAACAAGCATTTGTAGCTCGTACAGTGGCGGAATGGGCCAAAAGCTTAGTGTTGTGACCTGTTTTGAAAATAAAGTATCTTGAAATAACAAGGCTCTGGGAAATGTTTGCAGTGTGTTAGTTCCAGATGAGCCATGGCTTTGCTGTAGGGTCTCAGAAGCAGTGAGTTCTACCTCACACCTTGGTAGAAGAAAAGATGGGATGGTCCGAGGCCATGTCCTGGTGCACACAGTGTGAATCTGCCAGCGCCACGTTTCTGCAGTTGGTGTGGCATGGTCACTGCCCAGGGGAGGCACATGAATCCCTTTCAAACTCGCCTAGAGAAACTGGGTGTTTCATTGCGTACCATGTTTTTGCCTACAGCACATTGCGTAGTTAACAAATTAGAAATATGGTATAGTGCTTGGCAGTTTTCCTATAATTAAATAAACAGCAATTCTGCGTCACAGATATTTACCTCCTTACCTGACCTTGACCACTAGGCTTTGACATTGTTTTATCTGTGTTGCCCATAGAAGGGTGCCAGGCTCTCACTACTTAACCCACCAAATAGAACATTTTTGGCAGTTCTTAGGGATTGCACTCAAGGCCCTGTGCATGCCAGGCAAGTGCACTACCACTGAGCTGCACCCCCAGCCCTTATTTAAAAAAAAAAAAAGTTAAGACTTGGTCTCCTGCTGCTGTAGGAGTTGCATCTGGCTTTGGACTCACCATCCTACCTCAGCCTCCTGAATGGCAGGGACTATAGGCATGCACCATGGTGTCTGGCTTAAATGGAATTTGTGTGTGTGTGTGTGGACTGGGGGTTGAACCAGGTCCTTGTGCCTGCATGCTTTGCAAGTGCTGGACCACTGAGCTGCGCCTCCAGGCCATTTTGGTTTTTTTTTTTGTTTTGTTTTTTTTTGGTTTTTTTGTTTGTTTGTTTTTTCCTTTTACTTGAGACAGGGTCTTGCTAAGTTACGCAGACTGCCTCTGGTCTTGAACTTGTGATCCTTCCACCTCCACCTCCCCAGCCAGTGGGATTACAGGCATGCACCACCACGCCTGGCTCAAATGGTAGTTTTGAACTTCCTGTCATAGCTGCAGAAGGAGGGAATGTCATAAAAGTTAGATACTTGTTGGTGGCACACACCTATAATCCTAGCACTGGGAGGCCAAGGCAGGAGAACCATGAGTGTGAGGCCAGGCTGTGCTACCTAGCAAAACCCTGTCTCAAATACCAAAATGTTAAATGCTGCCCTAGTAAAACTGCCAGCCAGTCAATGTGAGCATTGTGGAGTCGTGCCACTCTCATTAGAGAGATTAAGTGATAAGCCACCAAAAGGTTCAGAGGGGAAGGCTTGGCTCCTACTCCCCCAGCAGGCCAGCTGTCCAGGGCTGTGTGGAAGCCCTCCAGCTGGTGCTGCATGTGGACAGAGGGACCTGGAGCTCTTCCCAAGCCATCTTCCCCCAAGACCTGCTCAGCTAGACTTAACACTTGACTTGTCGCCAGCCCTGGTCTCCCTTCTGGACCCAGGGTAATAGTTTTTGTTGCCAAAACATGAACTTTCTTGGGAGCCACGGAGAAGATAGGTTGTGACTGGATGAAGAACTGCCCTAGCTGACAGTCTACCCTGACTCCTGAGTTTTGGAAATAGTTTTGGGGAGTTAGGATAAGTCAGCTCGCCACCACAGCATGTCCTCGCGATCGGGGGCTCTGCTATAAAAAGGAATTGGCAGCCAGGCGCGGTGGCGCACGTCTGTGATCCCAGTGGCGCGGGAGGCGGAGGCAGGAGGATTGCAAATTTGAGACCAGAGGCAGTCTGCGTAACTTAGAGAGACCCTGTCTCAAAAAGTTAAAAAAAAAAAAAAATGGGCTGAGGGTGCAGCTCAGTTGTCCAGCACTTGCAGAGCATGCAGGCGCGAGACCCTGGGTTCAACCCCCAGTACCACCAAAAAAAAAAAAAAAAAAAAGGAATTGGCAGTGACTGTGTACCTTGTGCCAAGAAATCTGAGCTAGACCCCAAGCCTAAAATCCTGGTAAATTGCGGTTTTCATCTTAAAAATCCCCAAAGTCTAGAGATCACTCAGTGATCTGTGGCAGCACCGACTTGCATTGTAAAGGGAGATGAAGGGAGAGAAGTATTCCAAGGTATATTGAAGGCTTGGAAACAATACTCAGGTCAACTGTGGTCCCGCCCTGGCTTAGCCGATGGAGTCAGAAGTAGCCCCAAGTAACCCCATGCCCCGAGGCCACCCTCGGCATCCTGCTCCTCACACCCTGGCACGGCCATTGTGCCTCGTGTGTTTAGACCCCGCCAAGGCTGGGCTTGGGCTGGGTGGGCGTTAGGCAGCTTCCTTGGCATTTGAACATGGGAACCGCTAGGTGTGCTTTGTAGGAGGGGCTGGAGACCACGGACGGCCAGCTTGTGCACAGGGCTGTGTCAACACCAGGCACTGTCCTCCAGGAAGTGCTAAAGTTTCAGTTTGCGGTTACATATGTAGACGACAGTGATAAAGATGGTGTTGTCTGCTCATGTGCCCACACTGGACATCTGTGACTTAAGATCTGCAGTGAGTGCAGCCCATCAGGATACAGGTGGCTCTTTCCTTCTGGGGGTGCTGGAGTCTCCCCATAGGCTTCCATTGGGAGGGATCCAGGGGCCATAGAGCCATTGGTGGTCAAGGGTAAAAGTGGTGGACAGTAGGGTCACTTGGGGAGTTTCTTACGAAGGTTGTTGCACCCCAGCCCGGACTTGAGATGGGGGCAACGAGGTACCCCTCTGGGAAAAATAAAATATCCCCAACTCGTATCAAAATACATTCTCAACAGTTGGAAGTTTTAAATTAATGGAGTAAGCCATAGAACTGTTGGGTACATTTGAAGTTAAAAGGCAAAGGACAGATGGAAAATGACAATCCATGGGACGGGCTCATTTTCTTCATACAGAAAGAACTCCAGTAAATCCACAAGGGAATGATCCATTG
Organism: Pedetes capensis; assembly: GCA_007922755.1. Lineage (NCBI taxonomy): Eukaryota > Metazoa > Chordata > Mammalia > Rodentia > Pedetidae > Pedetes > Pedetes capensis. The sequence continues at coordinate 14,209 of VMDO01013594.1, read as the reverse complement.
GAAAATAGGTGCGACATGAATATAGGATCCACGGTAAAAATGAAGAAAGGTTTCAACCTCTATCCTTCTCACCTATCAGATTGGCAAAGAGAAGAGCTCTTCAGCACACTGGTAGACTAACACTGGGGGGAGATGAGAGGAAGGGTCTCTTGAGGGGACATGCCAATAGCAGCAATTCACGTGATCCTTAGCAATTCGAAGAATTTCTCTGAAATGGCCTCACTAACCAATTCATTGTGGCATTGTAACATACTTGAAAAACTTAATACAAGTGGATACTGATGAGATCATCAGTGGAATTGGAAGCACAGCTGCTTAAGGAAGAGCCAAGTCTGCATGGCCTCTGGTCTCTCAGCTAGAACGAAATGAAAACAGCAGGACCGGGAACTCTAGTGTGTTACTGCTGCTGTAAAAAGCAAAAACGAACACCAGACCCACCGAGCTGTGGGTGAACTCACATCCTCACACACGCTTAGAGCGTTTCCTGAGGAGCTCAAACACTTCCCAGTGGGTGACTGGAGGCCTGAATTCACGTTGTACTTGTGACGTGGGTGGGCAGGGATTGGAAAACGGGCTTCCCAGGTGGAGCAGGACAGCTCAGAGAGAGACTCCAAGCACAGGAGTGGGGAGGCAGCCTTCAAGCCAGTGCTGAGGACCCCAGCATCAGCCGCCATTTTTCCTACCCCGGGAACGCGCTGGTGAGGCAGACAGAGATGGTGTAGGGCCAGGCGGGCTGCTGAGAGGCCACGAGGGGGTTGGCCAAGGCTCTGTCCTTATCTTTCCAAGGCACAGGAGGGATGTCTCGGCCCAGCCCAGCCCACAAGGCCGATGGAATTCCCATCAAGAGCCAAGGACAAGGATGTTCTGCCCGCTGGAACGTCAGCAGATGGTCCCCGCTACCTCCCCCAGAGGAAGTGTCCGCCCTGTCAGAGGAGCGCCACCCTGTGTGAGGTCCTGGCTGGGGTGCTGCCCACGGGGCCAGCCTGGAGCCAGGGCACAGGCCAGGGAGCCAAGCCTACCTCCCTCAGCCTTCTCTCTAGCCTCCTGACTGACCGTGCCTTCGCCTTCTTGTGGGGGACCCACGGCACACCCAGGCCTCACTCGGGTGTCCTCAGTAGTCAGGGGCTCCTCACAGGCCTCACGGCCACCGCCACGCAGGTGACTCAGTTTCTGCAGGTTCTACCCTTACCAGGTTTTCCGAAGTTATTCTAAGTGGCTGACTGGCTGCCCCGCCCATCAGGGCCCCCTCTGGCCCTCGCCCTGTACCACCCCTGTGCTAGGCCTGGGGCTTGCTTACTTTGAGCCACCTCTGGCCCAGCTGGAAGATTCCCCCTGGGGGTGAAGCAAGCCTTTCCAAACCTTTGCCAACAAAGGAAGCCCAAATAGCCTCAGTGCCAGGGGGTCCGGGGTTGAGAGCAAGTGAGGAGCTCTGCCCTTCCCAACTCATCATTTTGTATGCCGGGATCCAAGGTAGGTGCCATTCGAAAAAAAAGGCTGTGCTGAATTCTTCCAGCCTCTTCTCCCCTACTGATGGGTGAAGCCCAGAGAGGCCAAGGGGCTCTTCCAATGTAAACCAGCAACTTAAGAGAAGGACCTGGGAGCAAACAGGTCCCTTCTTCACTGGCCACTTGCTGAAAATCAATAGCTGGACTAGAAGCCCTTTCTCATGCCCAGCCCCATCCCCTGCCCAGGTGGCAGCAGATGGGGCATCCAAGTCCCTGTGAACCTAGAATTCTGCTGAAGTTGGCACCTGGAACCTCATTCTTGCTGTGAACTGAGCTTGGGGCTGAATAGACCTGGGCCTCCCCCTTGCTAGGCTCAGGGCCCCACCCCAGCCACTGCCTCCTTCAATCAGAGATGAGCCATTGCCTACATAGCAGAGTTGCAGCAAGGGAGGCTCTGTGGCACCCAGAATTTAGCAAATGGAGTATACACACACACCTGAGAAATTCCTGCTGTTAGTTGTTAGGTCCCATCGAGTCGGTATCTGACTCATAGCGACTCTGCCTATAATAGGCAAAACACTATTGTCAGTGCTTCTCTGCTCTTCATAGGGTTTTCAATGCGGATTGATTTTTGGGAGCGGGTTGCCGGGTCCATCTTCCAAGCCTATAGCACCTGGTGTTCCCAGATGGTCTCCCATCCAAGTACTAACCAGGCCTGATCCTGCTTAGCTTCTGAGATCTGATGGGATTGGATGCCACAGGGCTACGGCTGCAGGCACTAAAAGAAAAGCATTCTAGCCTTGTTGTTATTGTTAGGTGCTGTTGAGTCGGTATCCAACTCACAGTGACCCTGCATAAAACAGGCGAAACACTATTGTCAGTGCTTCTCTGCTGTTCATAGGGTTGTCAATGGCTGATTGATTTTGGGGAGTGGGTTGCCGGGTCCGTCTCCCAAGCCTACAGCACCTGGTGTTTCCAGGTGGTCTCCCATCCAAGTACTAACCAGGACCAGCCCTGCTTAGCTTCTGAGATCTGACGGGATTGGATGCCACAGCTGCAGGTATACACACACCTGAGAAATTCTTGCTGTTAGTAGGAGGATTTTATTATCCAGTCTCACTGCTAGCTTTGGGATGGGGAGGACCGGGAGGGGGACCATACGTATTTGGCCTCCCAGAGGGGCTTCAGAGTGGAGCTTACAGGGCCTTTGTGCTGGGCAGCTGAAGTGCTGCTGTGCCCAGGAGAAGGCAGAGGGAGCCAGGCCAGCTGGGGTCGGAGTGCCTGGGCAGGAGGCAAGCTCTATCAGGTGGCCTATGTTCTGGGCCCTCGAGTAGCGTGTGGCATGGCCTGGCCCCTCTAGCTCTCAACTGGCCCTCGGGGCTGTGCAGGCTCAGCTCTGTGGCTTAACAAGTAGGGTGGCTGGATTCAGCAAGTAAAAATACGAGGTATTGCATGGGACCTGTGTAAACCAAAGCATTTATGTGCGGTTGATCTGAAATTCACATTTAGCCGGGTGCCCTATGTTTTATCTGGCAATCCTGTGGATGAGGGCCTGGTGGACACGAGGGGTTTCTGTGTGCTGTGTGGCCCACTCCACGTCAGGAGCTGCTGTGGGCCTCAGCGTCCTCTTCTGTAGCAGCCCAAGTGGCTCTGAGACACGCAGGAGCCCTGCACAGCCCTCCCAGCCACAGCCACTAGGGGGCAGCAGCAGCTCGAGTTAAGGTGCCCTTAAGTCAGCCAGCGGCTCCGTGTGCAGAGCCCCATTGGACTGAAGGCCTCTGATGGGCCAAGGGCCATGGGACTGCAGCGTGGCCCATATCCAACCTCCCACCTCAGCCACGCCAGGCTCCCAGGGCTTTGAGGAAGGGGCTCCAGGCAGCCTGGTCCCCTGAACGGGCAGGACCCTTTCCCAGTCCTCCAGCACTCACGCCAGCTGGCAGGTGGGTCCTCTCCGGCCTGTGTTCTGCCGTCTCCCTGCCTGTCCCTGCAGGGGGATACCCTTAGCCAAGGTCCCTGAGGTGGTCCCAGTGATCCTTCCCCTGTGCCCGTGCAGCACCTCATGTCCCTGCCGGGCCTCTGCCTCGCCACCCTGGGGACACTATTGATGGTCTGCATTTGCAGATCTGAGCCAACCCTTGAGTGTGGGGTCCAGAGCTGTATCTTGGTTCAGCCGAGTCTTGGTTCAGCTGTCCCTGGTATCTGGTGCTGCGCCAGAGGCAGAGCCCACGTGAAGTACCCCATGCGGTCCCCTCCTCCTCTTTGTGTGGCCACCTCCATGCAGGTAACTGAGTTTAGTCCACACTCTTCCCATTCCACCCAGGGTGCCTGACCCTCACCCTGTGGCCCCCAGCCAGGGTCCCATAGGGCTGCTCCCAGGACACCCTCGCTAGCTCTGTCCTGAGCCTGAAAGCCTGTGGTCAGTTCCCACCCCCGGGAGTCCTCACCACCCTCAAGGCCCTGTATCCATCTGGCGTACAGGGTTGCAAACAGCACCTCAGCTCTCCGTACCCAGGGGTCACATCCGCGACAGAGGCCTTGGCCAGGACCTCACGGCTCATCTGCAGCCAGGTTGGGACTTGCACTGGGGCCTCACAAGCTCTGTCCAGGGCAGCCAGAAGGACTGGGGGAGGTCGGTCCATAGGAAGGGAGGACAGCTAAGCCCCATCCCTTAGCGGCCTCCTGGGTCACAGTCAGATCTTGTTTTTCTTTTTTTCGGTACTGGGGGTTGAACCCAGGGCCTCGCGCCTGCATGCTCTGCAAGTGCTGGACCACTGAGCTGCACCCGCAGCCCATTTTTTTTTCTTTTTGAGACAGGGTCTCGCCAAGTTACACAGACTGCCTCTGGTCTCGAACTTGCGATCCTCCTGCCTTCACCTTCCAAGCTGCTGGGATTATAGGCATGCGCCACCGAGCCCAGCTACACCTTGTTTTTCCAGAGCAGGACCACAGAGGTCCCGGGGGAGTTGTGAGACATGCCGGCCGCACCCAGAGCCCCCCTCCTGAGGGTCTGCTGAGTCCACACACAGGAAGCCTTGCTTAGACAAGTGAGGTACCAGGCCTAGCCGAGGCATAACACACACACAGGCTACTACTGAAGAACTTGCCTGCCCAGGCCGACAGAGGGTCCACAATGCCAGGGACAAGAAGGCAGGACAGAGGGACTTTCAGAAGGAGCCTGAGGAAGAGGGGCGGGATTAGGGCTAGCATTGCAAGTTCCCAGGGAGGAGCAGGAGGGGGAGGAGGGCCTCCCCCAACAGCTGCCCCCACTGTGTAGAGCCCACTCCCAGAGGAAGAGCTTGTCCAGGGGTTCCCACCGCTGTGGTGGCTTGGATGGCAGCCGCTAAGGCTGGGCTTGGGCTGGGTGGGCGTTAGGCAGCTTCCTCGGCATTTGAACATGGGAACCGCTAGATGTGCTTTGTAGGAGGGGCTGGAGACTGTGGACAGCCAGCCTGTGCACAGGGCTGTGTCAACACCAGGCACTGTCCTCCAGGAAGTGCTTAAGTTTCAGTTTGCCGTTCCGTATGTAGACGTCAGTGTTAAAGATGGTACTGTCTGCTCATGTGTCTACACTGGACATCTGTAGGAGTTCACTCTGGGTTCTTTTCTCCTCGGATGAGGTGGGCTTCTTGGCATATAGCCACTATCTTTGGGCCACTTCCCCCCTCTCCCAGGCAGCAGTGGACTCCCTGAGGAGCCACACCAACGTCAGTGAGTGTCTGCTGGGGAAGGGTCCACTGGGACCCGCAGATCTCTGTCTCCCACATTTGGTCAGAAGCAACCATGACAGTTAACTTTGTCTGTGAACTTGGCTGGGTCACAGGGTGCCCAGATTTGGTCAAGCTTTATTCCCAGCGCGTCTGAGAGGATGGTCCTAGATTAACACTGGATGGGCAGTCTGAGTATAGCAGATTGCCCTGCCCAGTGTGCGTGGGCCTCACCCCATCCTTTAAGGGCCTGGACAGAGCAGAAGGCTGAGCAAGAGCCCTCCGCCTGGCAGTCTTCAGCTTGCACCCTGGTCTCCTCCGGCCTTCAGATGTGGACTGGAATCAGACAGTTCTCGTGAGTCTCTGGCTTGCCAACTACGGATCCTGGGCTCTTTCAGCTCTGTAATCACATTCACAACATCCAATTCCTATGATCAATACACCCATCCCTCATTGATCTATCTACCCACCTATGCATCCATCCATCCATCCATCCATCCATCCATCCATGTATCCATCCACATATCCCTCCCTCCATCTATCCACCTGTCTGTCCGTCCATCCATCCATCCATCCATCCATCCATCCATCCATCCACCCATCTCTCCCATGGCCTCCATTCCTCTGGAGAACCCCGATTCATATGGCATTCATTTCCATTTGTATCTGCTGGACTCTGTTCCCCTTGGTAACCGCAGCGCTTCCCACAACAAGCACTCCTGACTCAACTCACCTCGACCATCACCAGTGAGGTTTCTGTAAAACCCAGGCCCCTCACTACAGATCCCTCCAGGCCAGGCCAAGTTGCCAAAGCCACCATCTTGCCAGTTTGCCACAAGGGGAATCTATGTCTGGGTCACTCGGCCTTGCTCTGCCTTCTCCATCCCACCTGATTCCCTGCAAGTCTCGGTGGCCAAGAGTACATGGGGACTTTTACCCATCAACAGCTTCTGAAGTCTCACTGACTCAGCAGACACTTGGCAGAGGGCCTCGCCTTTCCTATTAAAAGAGGCATGGAGTCTTAAGGTGTTCAAATGGCCAATAAACAAACCAGCCGCCGTCACTGGAGGCCCGCCCAGAGCAAGCTCCGAGCACATGCTCTGTACATGGGATGTTGAGCGGTCCTGGTCACATGATCTTTGTGTGTGTATGTGTGGTACTGGGAGTTGAACCCAGGGCCTCACACTTGCATGCTCTGCAAGTGCTGGACCACTGAGCTGCACCCTCAGTTCATATTTTTTACTTTTTGAGACAGGGTCTCGATAAGTTACGCAGACTGCCTCTGGTCTCGAACTTGTAATCCTCCTGCCTCTGCCTCCCGAGCTGCTGGGATTACAGGCGTGCACCGCCGTGTCCGGCTGCTCCCATGATCTTATGTCATATACAGGAGAAGCCACTGAGGCACAGAGAAGCCCATGGCCAGTAAGTAGGTGTGGCAGACACTGTGTGTGGGGGTCCACCTTTGCAACAGAACATCAATTCTACTTCTGTCCTGGGTGCCCTTCTTTTTGGGGGTGATGGGGGCTTCCTTGGGCAAGGGCTCATCCTGCCTGGCCTAAGCCAGTGGTGGTCAGCTCAAGGTCATCTCCTGCTCTTTGCAGGGCACTACCGTGAATGTGGGTGGAGACTGTCTCAGCCAATGAGACATGAGGCCAGCAGGGCAGATTCTGGAATGTCCTCCTCTCTCTCTCAGAGGAAAGACATTTGCTTCTGTTTTGCCCCTGGATGGTCCAGACCACAGCAACCCAGGGGGACCCCAAGGAGGTGAGCTTGAGGACAAGAGCTGACTGTGAGGCTGGGTGTGGAGGGGAAGGAACCTGGGGGCGCTATGTGATGCTGTCAAGCTACAGGGTCACCTCAGTTATGGTGCACGGCCTTTGGACCTCTGGACAGAAGAAACAAATATCCTCAAGGCTGAAGCACCGTCAGGTGGGGTTTCTGCTGCTGGGACAAGACGTGGCAAAGCTGGCAGGATGAGAACCCAGGTCTGCCACCTCACAGCCGTGCTAATGCCCTGGGGCCACCCCTGTCCTCTCAGGATGTGGCTTTCCTACTACCTTGCTGATAAACCAAAGAAGGAGGGACAGAGGGAGGGGAAGGCAGGGAGGCGGAAGTGCAACCATTGCCCCTGCCAAGAACACTCATCCTTTATTTCCACAAATATTTCTTGGCATGAGGCAGATATTGAAGAACAGGCTGCCCACGATGTGCAGACGCAATGATGGCTAGTGGGGCTGTGTTTATCAGCAACGGCTGGATGCCTGAGGACCCACCTTTGCTGGACACTGATGACGGCCATGACTAAGGATGGGGCCCCCACCACAAACACGAAACCCAGGGAGCGCCGTTTATTTGATCATTTTAATACCAGAAACGCTAGACCAATCAACAGGGAGGACGGAGCACACATCAAAGCCTGCATTCACAGCGCGGAGGGCAGGTGGCCAGGGCCCCGGGTGCGCATGCATTTCCTTTGGAATCAGGCAGATCGAGAATGCAGAAATACCACGAAACCACCAGGCTCGGACGGATCACAGGCCACGGAGGGAGAGGGGAGCCATGCTTCAAAGGCAGTCGGAGGCATTAAATATGGGACCTACACGTTACATTTCACTTCACCGTACACATAATTTATATATTAAAAGGGGGACCACAGTATATATACGTGCAAGCGGCTTTGGTCAGAGAAAATGAAAAGGGCCGTGGAGCCATGCATGGGAAGGGCTTGCCTATCTGCTCTCCATCCGCCTTCTCCCCACCTATCCCACGGTGTCACCTGGGATCGCAACATAAATGAGCCGGCCTCCGCATGATCTGGAAAGTCCTATGTAGCACCCTCAAGATTGGCCTCTGAGCTCCCTGGTGGCAGAGATGTGCCCCGGAGCTGAAAACACTTGAACTCTTCGTGGAATCACATCTCTGGGAGTTGCCCTGGAAGGGACCGGGCCGGGCGGGAGGGGTAGGACGTCGCACTGGTGAGGCAGAGGAGGGAGGTGCAGCCGGCCGGGCCGGGCAGGTGGGACGCGTTGCCTGGGCCCCGGTCCCGGGAGAGCAAGGATGATTGCAGAGGCATCCACTTGTGCAAGCAAAGCTGAAATCGCTGAGGCAAGCCTGTGTTTCTCAGCCACTGTCCGGAGGCCCCTCCCTCAGAACTGACTGGCGCTGCTGGGGTCGCACTGCAGCAGCCGCACGATGGAGGGGTCGCTCTTGGCACCTTTGATGAATTCTTCCAGGGACAGCTTGCCTGCGGGAGACGGGAGAAACGCGATTAGCGGGCACTCGCTGTTCTTCCGCTCCCAAAGGGGATGGGAAGGGGGCTTAGGTTAGGGACACCCTCTGGGTCAACGCCTTGAGCCTTCTGGAAATGGGACAACGTCCCCTCCTCTCACTTGTATGGCCTTCCTGAACAAAGCCCTTTCTGCTCTTACTGTCCTTGCAAAGCATGAGGTGACTCTAAGCTCATACACAGAAGGGGCGCACACCTTGGTGGATCAGGGCAACTTACATCCTTGCAGAAGTCACTGCATGCCTTCACTTACTTGGGAATATGGGCCTCGGCCAGAAGGAGTGTGCACTTGCCCCCAGCCGTGATTCAGGGCTCGGAAGGCCCTTCTGGCTGGGTGGTCCTGAGGCAGCTGAGGCCAATGGCTGCTGGGGGTGTGGTCTCCACTGCTCAGCTGAGCCGGCCACACCTGCTGCCCCTGAGCTGCCCTCCGGGGTGTCCCTTTTCTGCCCCTGAGGTTTGTCTGTGTGGTGGGGAGAAGACTAGCAAACGCAGACTGGGCACCCAACGGGTCTGCTGGCCCCTGCGTCCACTGTCCCTCCTTCACCACGGACCAGGTTCCTTTTAGAATCCAGAGACAGAAACGTGGTTTCTAAATCCAAAGTGCTGTAGAAATATGAGTGTCAGGAACTGATGCTGTGACATGGGCCCCCTCCCGGGAGGCAGAACGAAGGTCACTGCGCTGGGCCAAGCGGCCTCTGGAAGGAAGGGGGCCCAGTGGGGCTGGGTGGCTATGCTAACCATCCCTGCTTCTGAGGCTGGCCAGGAGCCACGCCATGGTGGGGGAGGTTTTCGGAGGACACGCTCCCCTCTTCCACAATCAACGAGCCCCAACTGTGGCCAGCACTGCCCCTGTTGTGCTACTTACTCCACAAACCGGACATGTGTTTGAGTTCTGCCCATTTGGGCCTGGCCACAGGAGAAAGAGCTGGGCTCTGGGGGCGGCACCATTGTTACACTCTCAGGACAAAGGAAGGACCGTGGGACCCTGGGGAGGTTCTGCCTTGTTGGGGATTTTTAAAATGCATCCCATAACTAGGGTCCCTCATACTAGCATGAGGGGCTGACCTTTAGCTGACCCCAGGGCCACATTCCACTCACTCACTCCTACCCCTCCCATCGAGTGAGCAAAGATGGCCCCTGACCAGCCTGACCAGCCTCAACCACCTCAATTTTGATTGGCTACCCCTAAAACCTCAGTGAAATAACTGCCCCTACCTGGCAGGTATGACAGTTTACCTGCTGTACCTGTCAGGAATGTGCCCTGATTAGCTAACACCAGTACACGCCCCCCTCTGGGACCCTATATAAGCAGGGCTCCTGGACCCCACTTCACCCTTCATTTCTCACCGTCCCTCAACTGCTGCCTGGACCCCATCACCTTGACCCAGCGCTCCCCAATCCTGCGGAAGATCTCCAAGCAAGCCGACGTGTCAAGACCAGGGGCCCTGAAGCGCTGAAGGCTACAAGCAAGCCACGAAGAGCCTCCCAACTCCTCTCACCCTTGGGAAGGAGGGAGGCAGAGAAGGCGAGCTGCGAGAGTCAAGACCACCAGACCTCCAGCCCAGCGAAACACCAACTGCTTCTAGCTGTGCCTTTAAGGCTGAGCTGCCTGTCTCTGCTTGGAGCTCCGCAGCTGTGCAATGGAGTGGTGGACACACCTCACGTGGAGCAGCACAGGTGACCCAGATGCAGAAGGCACCCTAGGGCTTGCACCTCTGCGCTGTGGCCAGTGCCCCACTCTGCCCATTTCACAGTTTCTTCTATAATTTGGAATAATGGCAGATGCTCCTGGGAGGGGGCGTTTGAGAGGCTCAGCCAGCGGATGCTGTTACAAAGCCAGCTATGGGGATGGCCCCCCCATCCACTGCTGGGCAGGGACACTGTCCTGGGGCATCCTCTGCAGGGGTGAAGGGGGGCTGGCTTCTCCTGAGGTATAAACTGTACAGCTGTAGGGCCTGGGAAAGGGAAGGCCAGCCGCGTGCTCTGGAAAGAAGGTCCCCAGGGCCTGAGCCACGCAGAGAGCAGTTCCTGCCCTCTTCTCTCCCCTTACAGTCCGTGGGGCCTTTCACCAGCCCCCCTCGCTGCTGCACCTGTGACCCCTTGGGTGGCTATGTGGAAAATATGAGGGAGGGCCGGGTGGGCCAGGGCGCCCTCCAGCTGGGAGGCCCCTAAGCTGACCCAGCCTGAGGGCTGTGGAGATGCTGGGGTGCTCCTGGGGGCCCCAGCTCTCCTCTTGGCAAACGGCAGGGCGGGTGCAGGGCTGGGGAATCGCTGATCACCACCTGCCACATGTGGGTAGCCTAGACACGTGAACAAGAGGGTGGCCATCCCTGTGCCCTGGAGCAAGATGTCAGCCTGGCCCAGAGGGCTAGAGAGCCACCATCTTCTGGGGGGTGGGCTAGGGCTATGGGACAAACTGTGGGTGCCACCTGATCCTGAGGAGACCCCTGAGAAGCCTCAGGAGACAAGGACCTGTGCTCCTGCCCACCTCTGCCATCATGACACCCTGGGTCCCAGCTTCTCTGGTCCCCCTTCCTCCTCCCCTCCCCATGCTCTAGGCACTGAGTAGCCATTGGGCCAACAGGAGATGGTGCCCTGTCCACCAGGGATATTAGCAAGAAGCACACTGCCCAAGTTTGCAAACAGTGCTAGAGTGCTTGCCTAGAGCATGCACAAAAGTTTTCGAACAATCCAGGAGGGTGCCCAGTGCAGGCCCAGCTGGCCCTAGGAAGGGGCAGGCAGGGCAAGCAGGGTGGGGCAGCTGGCCTTGGACCCCATCAGGAACAGCAGCCTCTGCCGTGGAGTACCCCGCCCTGCACTAAGAGCTCGACAGGCACCCACCCTCCAAAGCCTCATAACCACCCAGGACTGGATTTATCACCCCATTTCACAGAGGAATAAATGGAGGCAGAGGAAAGCCAGGACTACAAGTCTGTTAGAATTCAAATCCGTGCCTTTCACGATACCGCAGAGTGGAAAACACATTTGAAATCAGCCCAGAGGCAACGCCAGGCCAGAGCTGTCTTGTTTTATGCGTGAGCGTGTTTTGAAAACTGTCCCCTCGCTGTCTGGAAAGCTTTTTGCTGTCTACAGTTCCACGGAAATCGCATCTCCCTGCTGGGATCAGCCCTTACCTCACCTTAGCAGGGCACTTAAGACTCTCCAAAGTGCTTTCTTGTGCATTAGTGCACTTTTAATCTCCGCACAACCCAGGGAGCATTTTCTTTTCTTAATGCTGCATTTCTTTGTGGATCAAAGGCAAATCGGACCTGGCTCGTTAGCCATGCTCGACGAAGCCAGCAGACAGAAGCAGCATGTGTCCCATGGCTGCCCTGCTCTGGCTCCTGACGGGTGAAGGAGGGGAAGAAACGGGGCCCATCCTCCTGGTCACTGTTGTCGCCCTTCCTTCTCCGGAGAGATGCCTTTCTGCAGCAGTGGCGGGTCCCCAGACGCCATGGCGGTAGGGAGACGAGGCTGCCATGCATATCCTGACAGGGCTCCCATATGCCACCTGGGGAGCCTCCCGTCTCAGGGTGACAGCGAGAGAGGCTCGCACAACTTCCTAGGATCCCATGACCTGGGACCCTTTGGTCCGACCCCACCCTGCCTGGGGGCCATCTGCACACCTGCCTCCTCTGTCCTAAACAAATCCATAGGGATATCGGGACCCCATTTTACAAGTAAGGAGACTATGGCTCAGAGGGGCCAGCTATGTGCTGATGGTCATAAAGCCACTGAAGGGCCGGGTGTGGTGGTGCACGCTTGCAATCCCAGCGGCTCAGGAAGCAGAGGCAGGAGGATCGCAAGTTCGAGACCAGAGGCAGTCTGCGTAACTTGTTGTTGTTAGGTGACATCGAGTCGGTATCCGACTCATAGCGACCCTCTGTACAACAGGGGAAACACTATTGTCAGTGCTTCTCTGCTGTTCATAGGGTTTTCAATGGCAGATTGATTTTTGGGAGGGGGTTGCCAGGTCCTTCTCCCAGCCTACAGCTTCTGGTGTTCCCAGGTGGTCTCCCATCCAGGTACTAACCAGGCCCAACCCTGCTTAGCTTCCGAGATCTGACGGGATCGGTTGCCGCAGGGCTATGGCTGCAGGCCTGTGTAACTTAGTGAGACCCTATCTCAAAAAGTAAAAAAATGGGCTGGGGGTGCAGCTCAGTGGTCCAGCACTTGTAGAGCATGCGGGAGCGAGGCCCTGGGTTCAAACCCCAGTACTGCAAAAAAAAAAAAAAAAAAAAAAAAAAGCTGCTCAAGGAAGCAGGGCACAGGAAGGGTGCCCCAGTGTAAATTCCACTCTTCCCTGTGTGCAAATACACTGGGTGGCTGGGAGCCCAGGGCGGGCCGTGGCAGGCTGAGGAGCTGCAGCGGGAGATGGGGTGTCCCAGACACCGACACTGTCCCACACTCGTGGCGCCCCCGCCCACTCCTACCGTCATTGTTGGTGTCCATCTGCCTGAAGATCTTGTCCGTTCGCTTCTCCGGAGTGGACTCGTCCTCAGGCATTTTCATCACCGAGGACACCATCTTGTAGATGGCCTGGAAAAGGGCACACAGAGGTGTGCTCAGGGGTGTTCCTGATCGATGGGGTGATTGCTCCCACTCCGCCAAGGCAAGGATGACAAGTGGGGGCCCAGGACCCTGCCCGCACCAGGATGAACCTCACAGATGAGGTATTGAGCAGTGGAGGCCAGACACGGTTTAAAGTGAGTTCAAAAGCACAGAAAAGTCCACTGTGAAGGGGGTTGGACAGGGGTACCTCTGGCTAGGGGTGGGGGTGGGGTAGGGCCAAGAAGGTGCTTAAGGAACCTTCTGGAGGGCTGGGAAATGCTGAGGGTGGGGGGTCACGAGGGTGTATACAGTCAGTGCTCCATACGTGCAGATTCTGAATCTGGAGATCCAACCAACTGCAGATAGATACTAGTTAGGAAAAACAAACTGCATCTATACTGAATATGGTCTGGGATTTGGCTCAGTGGGTAGAGCACTGCGCTGCAGTCTCTGAGGTCCCGAGTTCAATTCCCAGCACCGCAAAAATGGGAGAAGGGCTTGGCAATCCACTCCCAAGGCAATCCCGAAACAGTCAGTCATTGAAAACCCTATGAGGGTCGCTATGGGTCGGATACCGACTCGACGGTACCTAACAACAACAACAACAACAACAACAACAACAACAACAACATACTGAATAAGTGCAAACTCTTCCTTGTCTTCACTCCCCAAACAATACAGTGTAACAACTATTTACATAGCATTTGCGCTGGATTGGGTATGATAAGTAATCTAGGCGTGATTTAAAGTGGAAGGAACGAAGCGTGTAGGTTGTATGCAAATATTACACCCTCTCATGGATTTGTTGTTGTTGTTGTTAGGCGCCGTCGAGTCGGTATCGGACTCATAGCGACCCTCTGTACAACAGGGGAAACACTATTGTCAGTGCTTCTCTGCTGTGCAGCCACCCTTTTATCTATCACTGTGCCATTTGGGTATCTGTAGATGCCAAGGGTCCAATGTAACTCTTGTTGTTGTTGTTAGGTGCCGTCAAGTCGGTCTCCGACTCATAGCGACCCTCTGCACAACAGGGGAAACACTATTGTCAGTGCTTCTCTGCTGTTCATCAGGTTTTCAATGGCAGATTGATTTTTGGGAGGGGGTTGCCAGGTCCTTCTCCCAAGCCTACAGCTTCTGGTGTTCCCAGGCGGTCTCCCATCCAGGTACTAACCAGGCCCGACCCTGCTTAGCTTCCGAGATCTGACGGGATCGGATGCCACAGG
>VMDO01013593.1:11661-57660 GCA_007922755.1 Pedetes capensis | reverse complement strand
TGTTGTTGTTGTTAGGTGCCGTCGAGTCGGTATCCGACTCATAGCGACCCTCATAGGGTTTTCAATGGCTGAGTGCTTCGGGATTGCCTTGGGAGTGGATTGCCAGGTCCTTCTCCCATTTTTGCGGTGCTGGGAATTGAACTCTGGGCCTCAGAGACTGCAGCGCAGCGCTCTACCCACTGAGCTAAATCCCAGCCCCAAAGAGGTTTGTTGTTGTTAGGTCCCGTCGAGTCAGTATCCGACTCATAGAGACCCTCATAGGGTTTTCAATGGGTGACTGTTTCAGGATTGCCTTGGGAGTGGATTGCCAGGCCCTTGTCCCATTTTTGGTGTGCTGGGAATTGAACTCAGGATCTCAGAGACTGCAGAGCAGTGCTCTACCAACTGAGCTAAATCCCAGCCCCGTGTTATTGTTAGGTGCCATCAAGTCAGTGTCCAACTCATAGTGACCCTATATAACAGGCAAAACACTATTATTAGTGCTTCTCTGCTATTCATAGGGTTTTCAAGGGCTGATTGTTTCTTGGGAGTGGTTTGTCAGGTCCTTCTCCCAATATTAAAGTATGTTGTTGCTGTTGTTAGGTGCCGTCGAGTCGGTATCCGACTCATAGCGACCCTCTTAGGGTTTTCAATGGCTGAGTGCTTCGGGATTGCCTTGGGAGTGGATTGCCAGGCCCTTCTCCCATTTTTGTGGTGCTGGGAATTGAACTCGGGTCCTCAGAGACTGCAGCGCAGCGCTCTACCCACTGAGCTAAATCCCAGCCCAATATTAAAGTATAGGAGGTGACAAATAGAACTATATTGGCACAAAGTTCTTAACTTTACATAAAGTAGTACAATATTAACTTGAATACTGATAACTTTTTGTAAATTATAGTCTCTAAAAGAGCCACAAAATAATATCAAGAGATATAGCTGAAGAATTAATAGAATTTAAATGGATATTGAGAAATACTTCATTTACCCAAAACAATATAGGAAAATAAAAAAATTTAAAAACACCAGAGGAAGAAAAAAATACAATGAACATATGAGGGAAAAGTCAAAATTGGTAGACTTAAACTCAACCAGGTTTAAATGAACTAAGCAACCCAACAACAAAAACAACAACAAAGCAATCCAATTAAAAAGCAAAGGTTATCAGACTGGATAAAACAAAAAGACACAACTAAATGTTGTCTATAAGAGACCTGCTTTAAACATAATGAAACTGAAGGTTAAGGGGATGGAAACATAGCTCAATGGTAGAGCATTTGCCTAGCATTCAAAAGGCCCTGGAGTTAATCTGTAGCACTGGGAAAATTAAAATTGAAGGTTAAAGATATTCTGTGG
This sequence comes from Pedetes capensis, assembly GCA_007922755.1. Classification (NCBI taxonomy): domain Eukaryota; kingdom Metazoa; phylum Chordata; class Mammalia; order Rodentia; family Pedetidae; genus Pedetes; species Pedetes capensis. The sequence continues at coordinate 56,328 of VMDO01013593.1, read as the reverse complement.
AAACTGTATGCATCAAATGCTTATGTGCATCATTTGTATCAGAAAGACCTCAATATGAAGAGTTTACCAGGGATACAGAGGAGGATTTCATGACAATAAAAGGATCAAAGATAATAAAAATTCAAATGTGTGTTTATAGTTTGAATATAAAATATCCCTCATAGGTTCATGATTTGAACATTTGTTCCCCAACTGGACACAATTCTGAGAGGCTGGAGAACCTTTAAGAGGAGGGACCTTGCTGGGAGTAGGACACTGGAGGCAGGCTTTGAAGGTGATTCGTGGCTCCTAGCTCCAGTTAAGCACTCTATTTCCTGGCCTGCAGCAATGTGAAGAGCTCTTTCCCACCACATGCTCCTGCCGCCTTTTCAGCCATGCTTTCCAGACCACTATGGACTGAAATGCTCTGAAAGCACAAGTCAAATAAACCTTTCCTTCCATAAGTTGTTTCTGTCAGATATTTTGGTCACAATAACAAAAGTTAACTAATACACTTTGCATCTAATACCAGAGCTTCAAAATATATGAAGCAAAAAACAAAAGTTGTCATTCAGTAAGCTATAAAATAACTAGACAAAAATAAATCAATAAAGATATAAAAGATCTGAACAGTATCAACTATACCTAAATGATATGTACAGAACATTAACCACAATAACTATAAAATATAGATTCTTTCCAAAGCACAGCATATTCACAAAAATGGATTATATTTTGATGCACAAAAGATCTGAAAACTTTCTTACCCTGATATATTACAAAACAGCCAGGTGCGGTGGCACGCAGCTGTAATTCCAGCGACTCGGAAGGCAGAGGCAGGAGGATTGCAAGTTCGAGACCAGAGGCAGTCTACAAAATTTAGCAATATCCTGTCTCAAAAAAGAAAAAAAAAAATGAGCTGGGAGTGCAGCTCAGTGGTATAGCACTTGCAAAGCATGCAAGCACGAGGCCCTGGGTTCAACCTCAGTACCACAAAAAAAAAAAAAAAGAAAAGAAAAGAAAAAAGAAAAAAAATATATTACAAAACAAATTCTCTAACCAGAACAAAATTACACTAGAAAAGAATACCATTAAGTTATTAAGTAATCCTAAAAATGTTTAGAAACTAAATAATATACTACAAATATCCATAGGTAAAAGAAGACAAGGAAATTAGAAATTCATTCAAACTGAATGACAATGAAAACCTAACTCATCAGAATTTGTGGGATTCTAAGCAATGGCTAGAGAAAAATTTACAGCCTTAGCTACTTACATTTTAAAATGAACAAAGGTTTCAAATCAATGACCTAAACTTCTAGCTTAAAAGGCTAGAAAAACAACAGTAAAGTAAGCTTAAAATAATCAAAAGAAAGAAATGATAAAAGCAGAAAATACTGAATTAATAAATAGACCAAAAATAGGGAAAAAATTAAAGCCAAAAGTTGGTTCCTTAAAAAAAAAAAAAGTATAAAAGTGATAAACATAGAGCAAGAACAACCAAGAATAAAAGAGAAATAAATACATTACTAATATTAGGAATAAAGAAGGAATACAACAACATCCTAAACGCTATTTTAAAAGGTAATAAGGAAATATTATAAACAAGTTTCACATATATATTGTGAAACTCAGATGAAATGCACAATTTCCTATAGAACACAACTTAAAACTGAAACAAAATGAAACTAAAACTCTGAATAGAATTAGTCACCATAAACATTCTCCCAATCCAGAAACAAGATAAAACACTCCAGATTCAGATTTCATTGATAAATTCAATCAAATACAAATGTTTAAAGCAAAGCTAAAAATTTTATAAACGCTATTTCACAAAATAGAATAGTTGTATTTCACAACTCCTGTCTTAAGGCCAGTATAGTTCTCATACATACTTGACAAAGGCAGTATGTTGTTGTTATTGTTGTTAGGTGCTGTCTAGGGAAAACAAATTACAAGTCAACATTCATCATAAATACTAATGCAAAAGTTCTTAACAAAATTGTAGCAAACTGAATCCAATGACATATTAAAAGTAATTATAGACTTTCAATTTAAAATGGTAGATTAAAGGCAGCTTCCATGTAACGTGGTAAAACAAAGACATTAGAAAAGGAAGGAATGGACACTTTTACAAAGAAAGAATTTCTGGAGAAACACAGAAAACAGAGGAGATTCTGATTTTGACAGGTCATATGAAGTAGTGAAAAAGAGTCTCGCAACACAGAAAAGTCCAGAACTGGATGAATTCACTGCTGAATTATACAAGACCTTTAAAGAACAATTAATACCAATGCTTCTCAAGCTACTTCATAAAATACAAATAGAAAGGACACTACCACATTCATTCTATGAAGCCAGTATTACCCTCATACCAAAACAGATATGTATAAATCAAAAGAGGAAAACAAATTTCTCTGATGAACTTAGATGCAAAAATCGTTAATAAAATACTTACGTACCGACTTCAACAGCACATTGAAAAGATCTTACATCATTATCAAGTTAGTTTCATTCCAGGGATGCAAGACTAGTTCAACCTATGCAAGACAATTAATGTAATACAGCATATCAACCAATTCAACAACAGAAATCACATGCTCCTATCAATAGATGCAGAAAATTAGCCAAAGAATCTGCTCCCTCCTATAATCCACATCTGAGCAGAGCTTCACTGGTCTGCTTCCTAATGCAAAAATTTATATAAAAAAAGAAAAAAAGGAAAAGTATCTCTTAACTACCAACTTAGATGATAGGCACTAGTCACAATGTAGTCCTAGAATACCACGTTTTCACCTCCCATTAAAAGGCACAGATGAAAGGGACTTTACACAAGACTGTAAGGTAGATATACAATCTCTTCACCATTCTTGGTAAACTCTAAGCATCCCAATAACACATGGATCTACCCTACCTTTAATTCTGATATTTTGTAGTATGTATGTTAAATATGTGTCTTCACTTAAAACAAACTGTGGCTTTTTTATACAATTTATTTGTTAGATTTATTTCAACAAATCTTCACTTGTTCTTCAGCTAGACTTCCAAATTCTCTAAATATTTTTTAAGATGAGCTTTTCATAAACATTGAGAAGAACATTGAATAGAATCAGATAACTGAAGTATTGAAACAATAGCTAAATTCAGATATCAAAAACGTGACGCAGGCAATCAACACAATTATTCTATATTCTCTGGCACTATTCAGCAGTAGAGAAAAGACAAGCGGGGTTAATTCAGATGAATAAAGGTCAAAGTCACAAAGGAATTGGCAAAGAAAGTGTGCTTTAGGGAGCATAAATGAAACAACCAACAAGATTTGAGTGTAAACTGTAGGAAATAAGCCAAGAGACTTAAATAACTAAAATAATAGGAAGAGCCTGGGTCTAAAAATCGAAAAGCACATATTTCAGAATTTAAGTAGCCAGTTTATATGATAATTATTCAAATTTATGCACCTACCACTGAGGCCACAAATGAAGGGAAGATTTCTACCAGCTTCTGCAGTCTGAAATTGATCAAATATGCAATCAGGATACACTGATAATTACTGACGACTGGAATGCAAAAGTCGGAAACGAAGGAGTCCGAGTAGTTGGAAAATATGCTCTTGGTAACAGAAACGATGCTGGAGATCACATGACAGAATTTTGTGAAGACCAATGACCTTTTCACTGCAAATATATTTTTTCACCAACACAAACAGTGACTATACACATGGAAGTCACCACAAGGAACATACAGGAACCAAATTGACTATATTTATGGAAAGAAATGATGGAAAAGCTCAATATCAAAAGTCAAAGCAAGATCAGATGCTGATTGTGGATCAGACCATCAAGTGCCCATAGGCAGGTTCAAACTGTTTCTAAAGAAAATTAGAACAAGTGTACAAGAGCCAAGGTAGGACTTTGAGTATATTCCACCTCAGTTCAGACACCACCTCAAGAACAGATTTGATGCACTAAACACTAATGATAAAAGACCAGATGAATTGTGCCATGACATCAAAGATATCATTATGAGGAAAGCAAGAGGCTATTAAATAGATAGGAAAAAAGGAAAAAAAATAAATTATATGTCCAAAGAGACTCTCAAACTTGACCTTGAACATTGAGTTGCCAAAGTAAAAGATATGATGAACGTTAAGAACTAAACACAAGAATACAAAAGGCAGCTCAAAAAAGAAAAAAAATATAATGAAGTATGCAAAGAGCTAGAGATAGAAAACCAAAAAGGAAGAAGCTGTTTTTCTCAAGCTTAAAGAATTAGAGGAAAAAATTCAAGCCTTGAATGGAAATAATGAAGGATTCCACAGGGAAAATATTAAACAATGCAGGAAACATCAAAAGAAGATGGAAGGATATACAGAGCCATTATACCAAAAAGAATTGGTGGATGACCAACCATTTCAAGAGGTTCCATGTGATCAGGGACTAATGGTACTGAAGGAAGAAGAGGAAACTGCCTTGAAGGAATTAGTGAAACACAAGGCTCCGGGAAGTGATATGATATTAACTGATATGTTTCAACAAACAGATGCAGCACTGGAGGTGCTCACTCATATATGCAAAGAGATTTAGAAAGCAGCTACCTGACCAAATGACTGGAAGAGATCCATATTTGTGCCTATTCCCAAGAAAGGGGATCCAACCAACTGTGGAAATCATCCAATGACATTATTAATATTTCATGCAAGTAAAATTTTGCTAAAGATCATACAAAAGGGACTACAACAGTACATTAACAGGGAACTGATGGAAAATCAAGCCAGATTCAATAGAGGACATGGATCCAGAGACAGCAATGCCAGTGTCAGATGGTAATAAGCCAAAAGCAGAGAATACCAGAAAGATGTCTGTGTCTTATTGACCTCACAAAGGGATTTGACTGTTTGGATTACAACAAATTATGGATAAAACTGTGAAGAGTAGGAATAACAGAGCACCTAATTATATTCATGAGGAATCTGTACATGGGTCAGGAGACAGTTGTTTGAACAAAACAATGAAACATTGCTTGGTTTAAAGTCAAGAAAGGTGTGCGTCAGGGCTGTATCCTTTCACCGTACCTCTTCTATCTCTATGTTGAGGAAATAATCCAATATGCTTGTGTTATGAAAAAAAAATGCAGCATTGGGATGGGAAGAAGACTCATTAACAACCTGCATTACACAGATGACACAACTTTGCTTGCTGAAAGTGAAGAGGATATGAAACATTTACTGATGAAAATCAAAGAACACAACCTTCAATATGGATTGCACCTCAACATCAAGAAAAAAACATTCTCACAATTGGGTCAGTAAGCAACTTCATGATAAATGAAGAAAAGACTGAGATTCTCCAGTATTCTGTTTTACTTGGTTTTATAATCTTACAGCTATGGAAGCAGTAGTCAAGCAATCAAAAGATGTATTGCTTTGGGAAAAGCTGTTGCAAAAGACCTCTTTAAAACTGAAAAGTAAAGATGCCACGTTGAAAATGAAGGTGCCCCTGACTCATGCCATGGTATTTTTAGTTGCATCATATGCTTGTGAAAGCTAGATGTTGAATAAGGGAGACAGAGGAAGAATTGATGCTTTCGAATTATGGTGCTGGAGATGAATATACCATAACTGCCAAAAGAATCAAGACAGCCATCCTAGAAAAAGTGCATCCAGAATGCTTCTTGGAAGCAAGGATAGCTCTACTGTGTCTTGCATATTTTGGACATGTTGTCAGGAGGGACCAATCTCTGGGGAAGGGTATCATGTTTGGAAGAGTGGCAGATCAATGAAAAAAGAGAAGACCCTCAACTAGATGGATTGACACAGTGGCTATATTAATGGGCTTAAACATATAAAAGATTGTGTGCCTGGAACAGTATAAAGGAGTGTTTTGTTCTGTTGTACATAGGTTGCTAGGAGTAGGACATGACTTGGCAGCACCTAACAACAAATAACAAAGTAGCAGAAGTATTAGAAAGACAATATTATAGTGAAAAAAGAAGTTTCAGAGTTCATGACATATTTCATACGTTAGAAATATATGTGAAAATGAATTTAGGAATATGTACCATAAGAATTGTCAATCTATAGCTCAGGGTCAGTCCCACAGTAGAATCTGAACAAATTAAGGGGTAATTATAAATTCATGGTGCAAATGCAAATTTTGTTTGTTTGTTTGTTTTTAAACAGGATATCCCTATGTAACACAGACTGGATCTAAACTCCCTATGTATCCCTGGGTGAACTTGAACTCACAATCCTCCTTCCTCAACTTCCCAAGTGCTAGAAGTACAGGTGGGTGCCAGGACACCTGGCCTAAATTACTTTTTATATTTGCCTAAAACATAATTATAAACACACTGCTCCTGAGTAAAAAATAAAATTTATTCCAAGCAAACTATAAATAAAATATAGCCTACCTGATATATTCAGATTATCCAATCTAATGTTCTCTTCCTCTCTTAAAGACTGATTGAATAGGTATTATAAACAATTATACATAATTATATGTTGTTGTTGTTGTTGTTGTTGTTGTTAGATGCCACCAAGTTGGTATCTGACCCATAGTGACCTTATGTACAACAGATGAAACACTATTGTCAGTGCTATTCATAGGGTTTTCAATGGCAGATTGATTTTTTGGGAGTGGGTTGCCGGGTCCTTCTCCCAAGCCTATAGCACCTGCTGTTCCCAGGCGGTCTCCCATCCAAGTACTAACCAGATCTGACCCTGAGATCAGATCTGGTTTCTGAGATCTGACGGGATTGGATGCCACAGGGCTACTGCTACAGGCACATAATTATATACTCAAGGTAAAACAAAATTACACTTTTTTATGAAGCAATTTTAAATCGAAAGTATCATGGTTTACATAATTTTTTCTACACCTAAGGAATTTTAACACTGCCCCTATAACTAAATATTGGCAATAATGTGGTTAACTATAAGTCTAAAGATGGCAGATGACTCATAAAATAGATTTGTTCTTCTAACTACAGGATCAACAAAGCAATAAAATAATATAAAATAATACATGGGAATTTTTAGTACTCACGAGCAATGCTGTTGTTGTTGTTAGGTGCCATCAAGTCGGTATCTGACTCATAGCGACCCTCTGTACAACAGGGGAAACACTATTGTCAGTGCTTCTCTGCTGTTCATAGGGTTTTCAATGGCAGATTGATTTTTAGGAGGGGGTTGCCAGGTCCTTCTCCCAAGCCTACAGCTTCTGGTGTTCCCAGGCGGTCTCCCATCCAGGTACTAACCAGGCCTGACCCTGCTTAGCTTCCGAGATCTGATGAGATCGGATGCCACAGGGCTACGGCTGCAGGCTCACGAGCAATAGGAAAGATTAAATTATGTGACAGTGAAACTGGGTCTTGGTACCATGTAACTCATTAGGTACCACCTTACTCATTATACATTCAGCCCAAAAACTGGATTCCTTTGTAAAACATCTCAAATCTGACTGTAAATTTTAAAAATGCTCCAATCAGTAAATGCATTAACCATAGCCTTGCCAAAATAAAATATTTAATGCAACTTTCTTACCTGTCTCAACAGTTTCTCAATGGCTGACATTACCATAAGGCCTCTCCAAATGACTGGTGCAGTCTCTTCAACCAGGAAGCCCATGGACATACTGCAACAATAATCCAAAAATACAACTCACTTCTCTAAGTTAATAGATATTATTCTGAAAAGGCAAAATTTTTTAAATGTGCTCACCAAGAAATACCGTAATTCAAAAGAGGCCTCATTAGGTTGTCTGAAATAAGAAAAAAAAATTATTTTAGGAGAATAAAGTATTATACATAAACATAATGACTTTTCCCACTTTAAAAATTTTACTTATTATTTTTAAATGGCAAACAATCATTATATATACATGTATACATTATAGAATGCTTTTATCAAGCCAAGTAACAAATCTATTACCTAACAACTTTCTTCGTGGTAAGAACATTTAAATCTACTTTTAGTAACTCTAACATACACAATAATGTATTATTAACAATAGTCATTCTCTGGCAGCATCCCAGTGGTTGCCTTCTAACCTCCACCAGGTGGCTCTTCCTCCACTGGGGCAGAACTTCTTTCTTTTGTCCCTTCAATCCCAGCCATGCCGTATGAAAGCACCAATTTCTTTGTGTCCTAATCAACATTTGACATGTTAGAATGCTGGATTTAAATCTAGAAATTCTAAGGGGATCTCACATTTAATTTTAAGATCTCCATAGATTTTTCTACCCTGAGACAGTTCCTCAAACTGAAACTAACCCTAGGGGAGCTGAAACTAACCCTAGGGGAATAGGAAATCTTTTGAATGAAATAATAGCTTCGGGCGATCTTTAAAGTTTTGAGGACTAATAAGCAAACTGAATAGTACTACATTCCATTTAAGATGGCAGACTAAAAGCAGCCATGCATTGACCAGGGAAGATAAAAGAGTTAGGAACAGTCACAAAGGTCTCTACACAGAACAGAGAAATACTGAAGAGCAGCTTTAACCAGTGAAAAAAGGACTATGCTATGATACCAGCTTAAAAGCTGATAATTTAATTACTGAGAAGTGGAATCAGTGAGACATCACTTCAGAGGCACCCACCCCAGGTAAGCAACGGCAAGTGTGGGACAACCCTCTGTTTGCTCAGAGGAGTTGGCACTGAGTCCAACATATACAAAACAAAAAAATGCACCCTGAAGGATCAGGAGCTAATTCTCAGACCAGACTGCTTCAGCTGAGATAGTCAGCAGCTCCCATGTGAGCCCTCTGCAAGTGACAGTACAGGGAACAAGACTAGAGGTGCAGTGGAGCCTGTCCTGGTGGGAGATATGGACACCTGTGCAGGTAATTGGGAGCCTCCTGAAAGGCAGAGAAGACCAGTGAAAATCTGAGGCTGACCTTAGCACGAGAGCTGAGGGAACACACAGTCAAAGTCTGTGGAGAAGCAGTCACAGGAAGTAAGGAGGCAGTAAGACAAAGGATGACATCTTTTCCCTCTGCTGTAATTACAGCAGAGAGCACTATTGCAGCGCTGGGAGAAGTAGCCACCAAAGGTGCTAAATCAGGGTGCTGACAAGGATCTTACAAGTTTGTGGGTCAGAGGGACCACAAAATTCTTCAATAGTTGATTTTAAAGTACCCCAAATTTTCTATATGCCAGAAAAAGAATTTAGAAGTCTGCTTCTATGTATATTGGAAGACCTCAAAGATATCACAACCAAACAGATGAGAGTAATTGAAACACTGGACACAAAAGTATCTTAGAAGAAAATTTTAGCAAAGAAATCAACACTCTGAAGAAGAATCAAATAAAATTCTGGAATTACAAAACACAGGAAACCAACTTAAAATATCAGTAGAATCTTTAGTATCCAGATTGGAAGAAGCCAAAAACAGGATTTCTGATACTGAAGAAAAAGTTGAAGATCTTATCTATTTAGATGTTAAGAAAGATAGAAAGATAAGGCATTATGATCAATATTGTCAAGAAGTCTTTGATAAAATAAAAAGTAGCAAACTATGATAACGGGATTAGTGAAGGAGCTGAAACTAACCCTAGGGGAATAGGAAATCTTTTGAATGAAATAATAGCTGAAAATGTCCCAAATCTTAGGGAAGAATTATATATCCAAACCACAGAAGCATCCAAAACTCCAAATAGAGTAAGCCAAAACAGATTGGAATGCTAAATCTAGAGAGCTAATTGGAATGCTAAATCTAGAGAGCAAAAGAACCTATTTTAAAGAATGTGAGAGAGAAATGCCAATTGACTTACAAAAGCAAGCCCATCAGAGTAATGGCTCACTTTTCAACAACAATGCTAAAGGCAAAAAAAAAGGATGGTCAGACATGACTCAAGTCCTGAAAAACAATAACTGCCAACCAAGATTACTTTATGCAACAAAGCTATCTTTTAAAATAGAGAGTTAAGACATTCCATGGCATTGACAAGTATAAGTGATTCATAAGGAATGCAGAAGCCTCTTAAAGAAATACCACATGTAGAAGAAGCAAGACAAGCCCAAATGCAAGACTAAAGGAATGAATAAAAGACATGAGGGGAATTCATGAAAATAGCAAGCTAGATATGAACGAAGGAAAAGAAACAAACATCAAAAAGATGCAGAATACTAAGTTCCTCTCAATAATTATTCTTAACGTAAGTGGTCTTAACTCACCACTGAAAAGGAATATACTGACCAATTGGATTAAAAAGCAAAAAACCCATGATACGTAAAATACAAGAGACATATTTCATCCACAAACACAATAAAACTCTAAAAATTAAAGAAATTAAAGGCTGGAAAACAATATACCAAGAATGCGGAATGCAAAAAAAAAAAAAAAAAAAAAAAAGGAGCTATACTAATTAACAAAGATGGTCATGACATAGTAGTAATAGGAACAGTCAACTAGGAAGACATACTGTTACTTAATATTTATTCACCATATACACAAGCACCAAACTTCATAAAACAAACCTTATGGGTGCTAAAGGAACACATTGGTTCAGGCACAATAATAATGGGAGATTGCAATATCCCACTCTCTTCAAGAGATAGTTCATCAAAGCAAAAAATTAGCAGAAAAATGATGCATTTAAACAGAACCACAATCCACTCCCAAGGCAATCCCAAAGCACTCAGCCATTGAAAACCCTATGAGGGTCGCTATGAGTCGGATACCGACTCGACGGCACCTAACAACAACAACAAACAGACCAAATGGACCTAACAGATGTCTACAGAATATCATATCTGTTAGATATAGAATACATATTCTTCTCAGCATCACATGGACTCTAAAATACACCACATTTTAATCAACAAAAATGATATAAACAAATACAAAAAAATTGAAATTATCCCCTGTATTTTATCAGATCACAATGGAATAAAACTAGAACTCAAAACCAAGAAAACTTCAGAAATGTTACCAATACATGGAAACTAACACACTTCTGAATTATTAATAGGTCATCGAAGAAATAAGAAATGAAACAAAAAAGTTCCTGTAATCAAATAAGGATGAAAACACATCCTACCAAAATATAAGGGATACAGCAAAGGCAGTTCTAAGAGGGGGAAGTTCATAGTCATGAATCCCTCCATCAAAGAGTTAGGAAAGGCCCAATTTAAAAACTTACTGATAAACATCAAGACACTAGTAAGCCAACAACAACCCAAACCCAAAAGTAGTATAAAGAAAAAAATTATTAAGATCAAGGCAGAAATTAACAAAATAAAGACTAAAGTGACAATACAAGAAAATTAAGGAGCTCTCAAGCTGGTTCTTCAAAAAGATTAACAAAACTAATATTCCCTTAACCAGACTCACCAAAAGAAGGAGATAAAAGGCCCAAATTTTAAAAATCAGAAACAAGAAGGAGGGCATAACAATGAACACCAATGAAAGTCAAGAGATCATGAGAGATTACGGTGAATAAATATCCTCCCCCAAAACTGAAAATACAGAAGAAATGTATAAAATCTTTAACACGTATAACTCACCAAAACTAAACCCTGAAGATATAAGGAAATTAAACAGACCTGTATCAATCACCAAGATAGAGGTAGTAATTAAAAAAAAAAAAAAAATCCCAAGAAAGAAAAGCCCAAGTCCTGGGAGCTCACAGCTGAATTTTATCAAACCTTTAAAGGAGGAACCGGGCATGGTGGCATGCCTGTAATCCCAGCGACTCACAAGGCAGAGGCAGGAGGACTGCAAGTTCAAGACCAGAGGCAGTCTGCATAATTTATCAAGACCCTGCCATAAAAATTAAAAAATGGGCAGCCAGGCCCACTGGCGCATGCCTGTAATCCCAAAGGCTCGGGAGGTGGAGGCAGGAGGATCACAAGTTCGAGACCAGAGGCAGTCTGCGTAACTTAGTGACACCCTGTCTCAAAAAAGTAAAAAAAAAAAAAAAAAAGGTCTGGGGGTACAGCTCAGTGGTCCAGCACTTGCAGAGCATGCAAGCATGAGGCCCTGGGTTCAACCCCCAGTACCACCATAAAATATCAATCAATAAATAAAATTTAAAAATTAAAAAATTAAAACTAAAATTAAAATTAAAAAATGGGCTAGGGGTACAGTTCAGTGGTACAGCACTTGGAAAGCATGCAAGTGCAAGGCCCTGGGTTCAACCTCCAGTACCACAAAAAAAACAAACAAAAAGAAAACCTTTAAAGGACAATTAACAAATATTAAAAAAATTGAAATTATCCCCTGTATTTTATGAGATTTTATCAGATTACAATGGAATAAAACTAGAACTCATAAAAAATAGAAATGGAAGGTATACGACCAAATTCATTCTAGAAAGCCAGTATCACCCTGACACCAAAAGCAGATAAGGACTCTACAAAGAAAGAGAACTACAGACCAATTTCCCTAGGAACACTGATGCAAAAATTCTCAATAAAATTCTGGCAAATTGAATTCAGCAACACATAAAAAATATACACATGATCAAATAGGGGTCATTCCACAGATGTAAGACTGGTTCAACATATGTAAATCAATTCATGTAATTCAAAATATTCAAGAGACTTGTAGAGAGAAATCACATGATTATCTCAACTGATGCTGAGAAATCAACAAATACAAAAAAAATAGAAATCATCCCCTGTAGCTTATCAGATCACAATGGAATAAAACTAGAAATCAAAAACAAAAAAAAATTGTGGAAATGTTACAAATTCATGGAGACTGAATGATATAGTGCTGAATGGCCAAAGGGTCATCGAAGAAATGAGGAAATTAAAATATTTCTGTAATCAAATGAGGATGAAAATACATCCTATCTAAGTACATCCTATCTAAATGTATGGACTACAACAAAGGCAGTTCTAAGAGGGAAGTTCATAGCTGTGGGCACCTTCATCAATAAGTTCACAAGGGCCCAATTAAATAACTTAAAGATATCTTAAGTCACTAGAAAGCCAACAACAAGCCAATCCCAATAGGAGCACTTAGACAGAAGTTATCAAGATCAAGGCAGAGATATTCCAATTAGAATCCAACAAGACAACTCAAAGAATTAATCAGACTAAGCTAGTTCTTCCAAAAGATTAATAAAATAGATGCACTGCCCCCACCCAGCCAGTCTCACAAAAAAAGAAAGAAAAGGACCAAATTTTTTAAAAAATTAGAGATGAGAATTGGGTTATAACCACTGATACCAACAAAATCCAGAATATCATCAAGGAATACTTTGAGAAACTGTACTTCTCAAAAAATGAAAAGATGGAAGAAATAGACAAGTTCATTAACACATATGTAATGAAATACCAAAATTAAGCCTAGAGGACATAAGCAATTTAAATAACTCATTACATTCACCAAAACAGAGACAGTAATAAAGAGTCTCCCAACAAAGAAAAGCTCAAGTCCTGACAGGTTCACAACACAAATCTACCAAAACTTCAAAGAAGAATAAAATCCTATTCTCAAACTATTTCATAAAGTATAAAAGAAAGGAGCACTTCTAAACTCATTCTGTTAAGCCAGCATTAAGTTGATATCAAGACCAGGCAAGGATACTTCAAAGAAAGAAATATAGACCAATTTCCCCAATGAATATAGACATGAAAATCCTTAATAAAATTCTGGCAAACTAAATTCACTAACACATAAAAAAGAACATTCACAAGGATCAAGTGGGCTTCATTCCACACATCCAAGGCTTGTTCAACATGTGAAAATCAATTAATATAACTCAACATATCAAGAAGCTTACAGACAGAAATCACATGATCATCTCAATTGATCTTGAGAAGGCCTTTGAGAAACTGCAATATCCTTTCATGGTAACAGCCTTGGAGAAGATGGGCATAACAGGGAAATACCTCAATACCATAAAGGCCATCTATGACAAATCAAGAGGCAATATCGTATTAAATGGGGAAACACTGAAGCCATTCACTCTAAGATCAGGAACAACACAAGGCTGTCCACTCTCTCCTCTCTTATTTGATATTGGGACCCAAGTCCTAGTCAGAACAATCAAGCAAGAGAAAGAATTCAAAGGGATACAGATAGACAAGAAGAGGTCAAATTATCTTTATTCGCGGAAGATATGATCCTTTACCTAAGGGATCCCAAAAATTCCTCTAGAAAACTCTTAGAACTAATTAACACTTTCAGCAAAGTAGCAGGATACAAAATTAACACTCAAAAATCAGTAGCCTTCCTTTATACCAGTAGTGAACAGGAATAAATGCTAATTAGGGCAACAATCCCATTTATAATAGCCCAACAAAAAATTAAATATTTAGGTATCATCTAACCAAAGACCCCGAAGATGTTTATGAAAAAACTTCAACACTGAAGAAGGAAATGGCAGAGGATTCTAGAAGATGGAAGGATCACCCTTGCCTATGCATTGGGAGAATCAATATTGTAAAGATGGCTACATTACCAAAAGCAATTTACAGATTTAATGCAAATGCCATTAAAATTCCAATGACAGACTTTGTGCAGAAATAGAAAACATGATCCTAAAATTCATATGGAACCACAAAAGACCATGTATAACCAAAAACAATATAAGCTGCAAAAACAGTGCAGGCAGGATCAATAAACCTGACTGTGGACCATACTACAAAGCCACTGTGGCAAAAACAGCTTGGTAGTAGCACAAAAATAGACCCAGAGATACACCCACAAAACTACCGCACCTGATTTTTGACAAAGGGGCTAAGAATGTACAATGAAGGAAAGATAACCTCTTCAACAAATGGTGCTGGGAAAATTGGATATCCATTTGTAGAAAACTGAAAACAGACCCATATATCTTGACTTACATGAGAGTCAATGTGAAATTGATAAGAGATCTCAACATAAAACCAGATACCTTAAAGCTACTTAAAGTAGCTCCAACACATAAGCATAAGAAAGTATTTCCTTAATAAGACTTCAATTGCCCAGGAAATGGCACCAATAATTAATAAATGGGATTATATGAAATTAAAAAGCTTCTGTAGAGCAAAGGAAACAATCAACAGAGTAAGAGAGACCCTACAGAATGGGAGAGAATCTTTGCATCCTACTCATTAGACAGAGAACTAATTTCAAGAATATACAAAGAACTTAAGAAAGCAAATACCAAGGAAACAAATAAGCCAATCCGTAAGTGGGCAAAGGAAATAAATGCATAGTTCTTGAAGAAGTTTGAAGGGCCAAGAAACACATGAAAAGATGTTCAGTATCTCTAGCTGTTAGGAAAATGCAAATCAAAACAACACTGAGAGTCCATCGCTCTTCAGTAAGAATGGCTAAGATCAACAAAACAAATAATAACAAATGCTGGTGAGAAGAGGAGAAAAAGGAATCTTTTTACTCTCCTGGTGGGAATGTAAAGTAGTTCAACCACTTTGGAAATCAATATAAAGAAATTTTAGAAAACTAAGAATAGAACTGCCATACAACCCAGCAATACCACTCCTGGAAATTAACCCAAAGGATGATAAGTCATCATACCACAGGGACACCTTCATTTCCATATTTAATGCAACACTCTTCACAATCACAAGGGTATGGAATCAACCAAGATGTCCATCAACACAGGAATGGATAAAAAAAAGTTGTGGTATATATACACAATGGAATATTACTCTGTGGTGAAAAGTAATGAAATAATGTCATTTGTAGCAAAATGGATGAAACTGGAAAATATCATCCTAAGTGAACAAACTCAGGCCCAAAAAGAGAAATGCTATATGTTCTCACTCATACCTTGGAGCTAAAGCTAACATAAAGGAAGAAAAAAAGACTATAAATATGTAGAGATAGATAGGTAGGTAGATAGGTAGGTAGATAGATAGGTAGGTAGATAGATAGATAGATAGATAGATAGATAGACAGACAGACAGACAGACAGACAGACAATCAGGCTTATCTAAGAAGGGAAAATACAAGCAAAGTACAAAGAAGGGGAGAGGGGTCTTCTGGGGGGAGCAAAGATTATGGAAGGAGAAAAGGAATGGGAAATAATACAGAGGGTTAAAAAGGAGCATGGACAATCTCAAGTTATGTGACACAACTCCACGAATACATGGGAAAAATGGGAATATAATGCATAATTGCATATGATTTTTACTATATATTCATCAAAGGGTTTCATAAATTATGTAAGTTGATGTAAGTGTAACCAAAAATTATATAATATGTGTACAATGGAAATAGCAAAAGCCTTATTACACTGTACCTCACTAATATTTATTTACTGACATATAGATATATACCAGCAGGCTGGGATTTAGCTCAGTTGGTAGAGCGCTGCTCTGCAGTCTCTGAGTTCCTGAGTTTGATTCCCAGCACCACAAAAATGGGAGAAGGATATGGCAATCCACTCCCAAGGCAATACTGAAACAACCAGCCACTGAAAACCCTATAAGGGTCACTATGAGTCAAACATGACTTGATGGTACCTAACAATAACAACAAAGAGATATACCAATTTCTCCACATATCCTTAACCAAAAATTTTACGAAGTACTACTGGTTGAAAGTGTACACAGAAACTCTGGGATCCACTGCCCTGTGTATAACAATCTTTTGAAGTGGGCATAATTAACCACGTTACCTTGACACAGATCATTATTTCCTACCTCTACATATCTTCATGACCGCTCATGCATTGAAACACAAGAGTTTTACTGTAAGTCAAATTATTTCAGTTGCCACAATGCCACTCATAAAATAAATGACATTCTGATGCATCATCCTCACTCTACTGCAACAAAGTGCTCCCGTCTCTAACAAGTGTGAATTTCATTAATTAGTACTATGTCACCAGTGCTTTAGGGACTGCTTTTATACTATAAATTGTCAAGCCAGAATGAATGGCACTGGGGTCTTTGCAAACTGAAGAGCTCAGTAAAAAGGAAATAAGCAAAAGGAAGGCTACTTTAAATTTTTCTAGTAAAGGTGACTTCATTAAATATTCTAAAGATAACTCTGACCTAGAATCAGATCTTCATTCTGTTCAGGTCCCATTATTCATGAATCAAATAAGAAGTACATGTTACCATTTAGTTGTTATTAATGATAAGCCTGAGAAGCCTCTGTATCTTCCACTCTGTTCCCTGGCTGCAAAAATAATATAAATGTTTTAAATATAGTTGAACATGAAGGTTCAGAAGTGAATGTCTAAAAAATCCTTATAACTTGAAGCAATATAACAAAGAAATTTTAAAAATGAGAACAGAAAGTAAAATCAAGAATATACACCTTCATTTCATGAGCTATAAAAGAATAAACAAGTAAAAAAAATTATTAAAAAATTATATAAAACTAGCCATTTGCCCATAGGTTAAGGAGAACATACAAAGGTAGAAAAATGTTCAGAGAGGACAGGACAATCAACTTCCCTCTTCTTTCCTTCCTTTCTAAAACCAAGGTCCTTTCCTATAAGAGATCAAATGTAAGAAAGGAATTACATCCATTATTGTTCTCTCAGGAGAATTTCATGTGGCTGGGTGAGACAAAGTACTTCAATCAATAAATAATGATACCCAGGAAAGCTTTATCATATCCAACCTATTTACCTAAAAGATAAAAAAAGAGGAGGAATCAGAAAGAAGGTAAGTAAAGATGGAAGAATGGAATGAATCAAATCTCAAAACTTGAATGGCAACATGGACAGCCCTAAGGCAATATAGTAATGGTATCTAGAAGTAGAAAGGAGAAGGATCTAGAAAATTAAAGCAGACAGAAAGATTATCAAGAAAATTTTCAAATGTAATTTTAATTGTAATTGTAATTAATTGTAAATGTAATTCAAATGTAATTTTAAAATGTAATTTTAATACCTTCTGTCATTAAATATTAAAATTTCATTTGTCTTCATTATTATCCCTTTTTGTGCCATTTTGCAACCTTACCAACCCATTCCAGGTACCCTATCATATAAAAGCTGAAAGCCACTTAGTCACCCAACCTCTCCCAATAAAGAACATCATCCTCTTCCCCAACCCACCTCTTTCTCAACAAACACTCTCATTTTCTCATGTGGATAGGTTCCACTAAGAAAATGATTTAGCAGGGTGCAACAGTGTACCCATATAATCCCCGCACTTCACGAGGTAGGAGGATCATAAGTTTGAGGCCAGAGGCAGCCTGTGTAACTTAGTAAGGCCCTGACTCAAAATAAAAAATGAAAACTAGGCTCATGGTAGAACACTTGTAAAGTATATCCAAGACCCTGGGTTGAACCCCAAAGTATTGAAAAAAAATCTGATTCAAGTAAATCACATTAAGAACATAAATTTTCAGAGGACACAAGTATTTTTTAAATGGAAATTGTTATTATTGCTAGGTACCATTGAGTCAGGTCCAACTAACACCAACCCTATTTAGGACAGAACAAAACACTCCCCAACTCTGTGCCAGGCATGTGGTCTTTTTTATGTTTAAAACCACTGTTTCAGCCACTGTGTCAATCCATCTCGTTGAGGGTCTTCCTTTTTTCCATAGTATATTCAAGCTTTGTCTCCAGCACCATAATTCATAAGCATCAATTCTCCTTCTGTCTCCCTTATTCAATGCCCAGCTTTCACAGCCATATGATATGACTGAAAGTACCATGGCATGAGTCAGGCACATCTATCTCTTCAATGTGACATCCTTACTTTTCAACACTTTAACGAGGTCTTTTGCAACAGCTTTTCCCAATGAAATGCATCCTTTGATTTCTTGACTGCTGCTTCTGTGGGTGTTGATTGTAGAAACAAGTAAAGCAAAATCTTGGACAATCTCAATCTCCTCTCTGTTTTTATGAAGTGTGTATTGATCCAGTAATAAAGATCTTGTTTTGTTGATGCTGAGGCACAATTCATATTGAAGGCTGTGTTCTTTGATCTTCAACAGTAAATATATCAAATCCTCTTCACTTTCAGCAAGCAGAGTTGTGTCATCTGAATAATGCAGGTTGTTAATGAATCTTCCTCTAATCCTGATGCCACGATATTCTTCATAAAGTCCAGCTTCTCAAATTATTTGTTCAACATAGAGACTGAAGAGGTACAGTGAAAGGATACAGCCCTGACACATACCTTCCCTGACTTTCAACCAGGCAGTGTTTCCTTGTTCTGTTGGAATGAATGCCTCTTTGTCCATGTACAGATTCCTCATTAGTGCAATTAAGTGCTCGGGTATTCTCATTCTTTGCACTGTTATCCATAATACGTATGATCCACAGTCAAATACCTGTGCATAATCAATAAAATATAGACATCTTTCTGGTATTCTCTACCTTTGGCTAATATGCATCTGACATCAGCTATGGCTCAACACCCTCTTCTGAATCTAGCTTGATTTTCTGGCAGTTCCCTGTCTATATACTGCTGCAATCGCTTCTGAATGATATTTAGCAAAATTTTACTTGTGTCTGACGTTAATGATATTGTTCAATAATTTCCACATTCCATCAGAATCCCTTTCTTGAGAATAGGCACAAATATGGATCTCTTGTAGTCAGTTTGCCAGGTAGCTATTTTCCAAATCTCTTAGCATAAACAAGTTAGCACCTCCAGTGCTGCATGTGTTTGCTGAAACATCTCAGTTGGTATTCTATCAATTCCTAAATGGGAGAATCCATAAGGGATGCTATGGAGGAGGAGTGGTATCTCACATTCTTGCCTACTCTGGGACTAATTCACTGAGTTAACTACAAGTACAGATAAAAAACATCGCATTCTACTTCTAAAACTGCCAATTTTCTATTGTAGAACTTACTTAGAAGTAAAGGGAAGAATAGAAATAAATCAGAGACAATAAGTCTTCTGGCAAGAATGATAAATAATTGGTTTACATACTGTTGAGATTCTAATGACCAACACACCACCATTCTCTGCCTCCAGCCTACTTCATGTCTGCCTTGGCATCACTACTTGCTCATAGCATTCTTCCCTGCTGAAACCAAGGATGGTCTCTGAATTTTTTCAATACTGTATTCCAGGCCAGTTGGTATTTAATATGAAAACTATGTATTATCTTCAAGTTAAAGGAGTAGTCAGGCATCTGGGAATAGAAAATTAAGAAGATGAAAGAACTATATTTCAGTCTAGAAGAGTAATAGTATATCACAAAGCTCCACATGTATTTTAGACACTTGGGATGTTTTATTTCATTAAATCCTTACAACAACCCTATAAAGCAAGTATATCTTCATTTTGCAGTTAGGGAAACTGGAAGGCCATCCTTAGGCTCTTCCCTATTTATATAAATCCCCGCCTTCCATGGAAGCCTCTAAACCAGCTCTTCATAATCCCTCTTCTAATCTCCCCCAGCATCTGACACTTAACAAAATGTTCTCCTGTATGATTGTTTACCTTTTTATATCCTATTCTATCTTGCCAACTAAATATTATGTTCCCCTTGCTTAAAAGCAGGTGCTCATAAACACATTTATTTAAAGGATAAAACAATTTTGTAAATAAACATTCAAAATTAAAAAAGGAAATCTCCACACCCTATAGCTGATCATTAGGGATTTTGAGTGCAGTAAAAAGTTATCTATTATAAGAAATTAGGCACGTCTTAACTGTGATGTTGGACAAGTTGTCTCCATGTGACACACAAAGTCTTCATACACATGAAGTTAAAGCAGGTAGTAATAGAAGTAGTAAGGATTTGAAATTAGATGTTTTCCTCCTAAGTGCCATATTCTTTCCACACACATATCCAAAGAAGCAGAAGATTTATAGTCATTCCAACATATTCCAAGCTTAAACTTGGAAGGTTACCTAATATAGAAACAGTTTTCCTTCCATTGCTTGATGATGTCCACAGAAGCTCCATGAAACAATTTCACAATACCTCACAATACCCTGATTCACAAAGTTATCCTGTAATTAATATAAATGACCTTTTTTTTAGATGAGGTCCCACAATGTTGCCCCAGCTAGAATCAAACTCCTTTGCTCAAAGGATCATTTTACCTCAGCCCTCTGAGTAGTTGGATGCGCACTATCACACAACATGAACCGTCTTTCAAGTCAATGAAAGGTCTTAGGAGGGGTTACTAGCTGTAAAAACTGCAGTTGGCTTTTTTGTTTGTTGGACATACGTTTTAACTGTAATTCTATAATCTCCAATGTTTCTGTTTATTTCGTAACATTTCCAGCCCTCTTACCAAATCTATACAACATATAAACCATTTCCTTGCATTAATATACCTGGCTTCTAAAACTCAAAAATTCATTTTTAAAAAAGAGCAGTGAGCTACAAGTACAAGAAATTCTGGAGCTAGAGTTTGAAACTCATTAGAAATACATGGCCACAGGCAGTGACAAAAGAGGAGAATTTTAACAGCAATAGCAAAACAGGAATGACATAGAGGGATGAAAAATAAATAAGCCTAATAACAAGAGCTTACCGCAGAACTGCTTTTTCTTTTTTTATTTTATGTTTTTAGTCAAGATCTCATTATATAGCACTGGCTACACTGGAATTGCTCTGTAGCCCAGGATGGCCTTGAACTCATGATCCTCCTGCCTCCACCTCCCAAATGCTGGGTTTACAGGTGTGTGCCATAATGCCAAGCTCAAAACTGAACTTCTTGTAATAACTAAAATGCCTCTTAACGTGTATATTATGAAACAACAAAATTTCGTTTGTTTGTTTGTTATAGTGCTGGGAATTGAATCTAGGGCCTTGTGTATACTAGGCAAGTGCTCTACCACTGAGCTACATCTCCAGCCCAACAAAAACGGTTTAAACATTTAAAAAAAATTAACACAAAATTATGACTGCCAGCATAATAAAGAGCCAATTAAGAACATAAATAGAATATTACAGAAAATAAACACAACCAAAGATAAGACACTGGTATTAGTATCACCTTTATAACAGTGTAGTTACTACAATTACATAAACCAAGTATGTTTTGAAAGGAAAAGAAAAAATACAAAGCATAAAAATGAAAAATTATTTTAAGAAAATTGCTAAAAAATTATTAAAGAAAATAAAATGGCATAATAAAGAGGAATAGCTGCATAATGTAAATAAACATCAATTACAATAAAAATTAAAACCATAGCCAAGTGTGGTGGCACACACCTGTAATTAGAGCAACTCAGAAGGCAGAGGTATGAGGATCACCAGTTCAAGGACAGAGGAAGCCTGTGTAACCTAGCAAGACCTCGGCCTGAAATAAAAAATAAAAAAGGGGCTAGGGTACAATCCAGTGGTAGATCACTTGCAAAGTAGGTGCAAAGTCCTGGGTTCAATCGCCCAGTAACACATTTAAAAAAAAAATTAAACTATAAGAGATAATAAATAATACTAAGAGGGCAACTCTTCCAAAAATGTTTTGTATGTTGTTGTTAGGTGCCATCGACTAGGGTCCAACTGATAACGACCCAGTGTACAACAGAATAAAACACTCGCCGACACTGAGCCATGCACATGATCTTTTTTATGTTTACGCTCATTTTTCCAGACACTGTGTCAATCCATCTAGTTGAGCAACTTCCTTTTGTTCGTTGACCTGCCACTCTCCCAAACAAGGTGTCCTCCAGAGACTGGCCCCTCCTGACACCATGTCCAAAATATGTAAGTCATAGTCTAGCCATTGGTGTTTCCAAGGAGGACTCTGGTTGCACTTCTTCTAGGATGAATCTGATGATTCTTTTGGTAGTTATGCAGTTATGGTATATTCAATATTTGTTTCCAGCACTATAATTCAAAAGCATCAATTCTTTTCTTGTCTCCCTTATTCAACATCCAGCTTTCACAACCATATAATGCCAATGAAAATGTCATGGCATGAGTCAGTTGCATCTTCCTCTTCAATGTGACATCTCTACTTTTCAACATTTTAAAGAGGTCTTTTGCAACAGCTTTTCCCAATGCAATACATCTTTTGATTTCCTGACTGCTGCTTCCATGGGTGTTGATTAGAGAACCAAGTAAAAATATAATCTTGAACCTCAGTCTTTTCTCCATTTACCATGAAGTTGCTTATTGACCCAGTTATAAGGATTTTTGTTTTCTAGATGTTGGGCCACAATCCATACTGAAGGCTTTCTTCTTTGATCTTAATAAGTAAAGGCTTCAAATCCTCTTCAGTTTCAGCAAGCAAAGTTGTGTCATCTGCATAACGTAGGTTGTTAATGAGTCTTCCTCTAATCCTGATGCCACGTTCTTCTTCATAAAGTTCAGCTTCTTGGATTATTTGCTCAGCATAAAGATTGAAGTGGTATGGTGAAAGGATACAGCCCTAAAGCATACCCTTCCTGAGTATAAACCAGGTAGTGTTTCCTGGTTCTGGTCAAATGACTGCCTCCTGGTCCATGTACAGATTCCTCAGGGGTACAATTAAGGGCTCTGGTATTCCCATTCTTCCCTACCAGGCCTTATTCTGAGCAAACTTTCTTAGGCTGAGGGATCCAGCAGCATCTGCTGTTCTTCACAGTCCCCTGAACTCGCCATCTTTCAGGTTCCCTCCCTCCAGCTCAAGGTTCCAATGGCACCAGAGGCCACGGTGTTAACTGACTCTCCCAAGTTTAAAGAACAAACAAACAAACAAAAACACCCACAGTCCGAGGGTCTGAGACCCTACAGTGAAGCCATGTTGTCTGGCCTCATTCCCAGAGAAGCCTGCAGACCTCCGCTTTGTCCACCTTCCCTCCTACCAGCTTTGATCATCTGAGAGGACCTGGCCACACTTTTTTCAGCCATGTGTCCTTGCCGGGTGCCCCATAACTTGTTCCAGCCACTCACCGTCAGGAAAAGCCACGTTGGGTTGTTGTTCAGCCACACCCTTGCTGGTGCCTCCACTTTGCACTCCGTCAGCTATCCTGTCCAATTTTCATTGTTCTCTGATATAAAATTTTCTAACAAGTCATGACACTATTAATTTGAAATTTCTCAATTCCACTGTGTGGAAGGGGATTTTCCCTATACGCTCTCTCACTAGAAGCTGGCATGTCTGAGGGAAGAGTTTCTGCACAGCATCCCTCTGGCAGGGATGATGGCAGGACACCCTGGCCACTCTCTCCGGCTCAACCAGGCTTCGGGGATACTCAGCGACCTGCCCTATGGGGTGCACCACCAGTGCCACACTATAGGATGACCGCACATCGCCTCCAATTGTTCTGAGGCTCGTGCTCCCTGCAAATTCACACCACGTGGATATCTCACCACAGACCATGCAGCTCGATCCATGGCGGTAGGTGGCAGCATGTCAAGTCTCTGACACCACACTCACTGATGTGTCCTGACTTTGGGGCTCACTTGCTGATCTCACACTGCAGTGGGGAAGATGATAGTGTGTCACCCCCAAGCAATCTGAAGCCTGAGCTCCTATGCAGTACTTATACTTGCCATACTCTTATTACAAACTGTGCCTATCATATTTACTATCTGACTTGCAAGAGTAACTACTTGTACAGCCTTATTTAACCGTAAAAGGTAAAAAGTAATCTCTGAATTTCAAAGGGTATCTTTCAGATACGTTAGACTAAGAAATAGTCTACACTTTTTAAATGGGTGACAATAAGCTAAATAGCAAGAAAGAGAAGATACATATCAGAATAATCAAACTGTGAGAAATCTGAATATTTTCTAAAATGAATATGTCTAAATGAAGTTGTAATGTATAAACTTAAATATCTTACAGTGGCCAGCAGTTTGACTACTGCTTGGAGCTGAGAAGCTCAGATTTTAGGGAAAAGAAAAAAGGAGGTAAGTTAATACACAAATAAAAGATTAAGAGAATCTGATTAACACAATTAATTTTCCTTATTTGTGTAACTATAGGAGTTAGGTAACCATAGCATAAAAAAAAGGAAAGTAATGCAAGAGACTGATTCTGCCACTTTTCTGCTTTTAATGAATTGCTATTTTGTACTGAGTGATTAAAAGTATACTGACTAGGCTGGACACGTGGCTCACACCTATAATCCCAGCATTTCAGAGGGGGAGGCAGGACGATTGCAAGTTCAAGGCTAGCCTGGACTACATAGCAAGATCCTGTCAAGAAAAGGAAAAGAGAAGAGAGGAGAGGAGAAGATGGGGGAGGGGAGGGAGGAAGGGAATGAATAAAGGGAAAAAAGTACATTAAGTTTATTCCTTCTTCAGAATGTACCTAGAAAAAAAGTCCACATCTGGGTAATCTTATTTAAGTGAGATACCAATGAAATGATCCAAGGCCAGGAAGACAACCAAAATGGTAAACGTACAAAAAACACATAAAAAGGCTGAAGATTTGAAGTTGTTTAGCTGAGAAAAAACTTACAGCTGTGATCATGGTGTACAATTATCTCAGAGATTATCAAAGGAAAAAGAATTAGATTAAGTGGTTCTCCTGAAGGCAGAACTAGAAAAATATGGGAAAACTATAAGGAAGCAAGTTTTTGTTCAAAATAAAGAAAGGCCACTTAACAAATGCAGCTGTTATAAGACAGAAAAATCTCCCTGAATGCCAGTCCTTTGAAGATTTGAAGCCAGACACTGACTTCTCTCTAGCTATGAAAGCCCTCGATCTATCTTCTTACAATATAAGGCTGTTTCATCTACATGGAGAGTCTGTGGTTTACCATAGCCACCTCCATCGATGACCTTAGTTAGATCTTCTGGATAACTCACTGCAGCTTCTCAATCAGCACTTTGCTGCTTCATCTTGCACAGGCTGTGTTGTGGAGATAGTTTCCTTCCTTAAACCTCATGAGCCAACCTCTGCTGACTTCAGACTTTTCTTCTGCAACTTCCTCATCTCTCTCAGCCTTCTTAAAATTAAAGAGTTAAGGCCTTGCTCTGGATTAGGCTTTAGTTTAAGCGAGTGTTGTGCTTATTTAATCTTCCATCCAGTCCACTAAAACTTCCTCCATAACAGCAATAAGGCTGTTTTGCTTTCATATCATTCATGTGTTCACTGGAGTAGCACTTTTCATTTCCATCCAAAACTTTTCTTTTACATTCACAACTTGGCTGGTCAGCACTGAAGGCCCAGTTTTCAACCCCTCTTGGCTTTTGACATGCTACTTCACTAAACTTAATCATTTCTGGCTTTGGATGTAAAGTGAAAGAGCTGAGACGCTTCCTTTCCCTTATCAGTTAGAGGCCACTGTAGGATTATTAATTGGCCTAATTTCAACATTGTTGTGTTTCAAAGAATAGGGAGGCCTGAGGAAAAATAGATGGGAGAAGAGCTACTCATTTAATTGCCATAAAAACAAAGCCAATTATAAAGATGATGGAGTCATTTGACTCTTTAGAGCCATACAGAGTATATAGGAAAAAATGAAAAAGCAAAAGCTATACATGGAACTTGCTTCTGGCCATAAATGAGCTAACAGGATTTATCCCTGAAATCACTCACTCAACACACATACAAACACACTTGAAAACACTAGATAACTGGAAAAACATAGAGAATAACATGTTCAGACACAGGGCAATAAGCAGGGAGGACTATAACCCTTGGGAAAAAAAAAGAGAAACAAGTAAGATAAGCCCTACAACTGCCCCAGTTTATTATCCTCCAGGTGGTTTCCAGGCTGTACCACAAAGCAGAGAAGTCCAAACAGCCCAGTAACCCTGTTAAATTGAAAAAAGAGAATCAGAGTTAGAAAAAGCCTGCAGCTGTACCACTGTGGCGTCTGATCCCGTCAGATCTCGGAAGCTAAGCAGGGTTGGGCCTGGTTAGTACTTGGAAGAGAGACTGCCTGGGAACTCCAGGTGCTGTAGGGTTGGGGAGAAGGACCCCACAACCCACTCCCAAAAAGCAATTAGCCATTGAAAACCCTATGAATAGCAGAGAAGCACTGATAATACTGTTTCATCTGTTGTATGTAGGGTCGCTATGAGTAGGATACTGACTCCACGGCACCTAACAACAACAACACAAGAGAAAAAGCTCCCCAGAAATGTAGGGGAGACTATTGAGGCTTTCACATGAATAAAAGGAAATTACCTGAGACTGGAGAAAGAATCGCTGGAGAGTGTAAATTGTATAATTTCCAGATATTACACACATCTGGGAATAGTTTATGTTCCCATTAGCCAGAGAGGAAAGGGCTCATAACCCATGCTGTGTTGTTGTTAGGTGCTATTGAGTCAGGGATGACTCAGAGCAACCCTCTAGGGTTTACAATGGCTGATTGTTTCAGGATTGCTTCAGGAGTGGATTGCCACATCCTCCTCCTGTTTTTGCAGAATGGGAGATTATATCTGGGTCCTCAGAAAGAGTGTAGTGTGGCACTCTACCAACTGAGCTAAACCCCAGCCCTTCAAAACACATGGATAGAGGTAAATTATCCCTCAACTAAAAGTAGCTCTGTAAATTTGTCATTCTAAATGTGCCATCAGTACTGGAAGCTAGGTCAATCAGTCCAAAGCCCAAGGTCTTCCTATCATACCACACTGTTGTAATAACAACACAAAATAGGCCTTCAATAATACCAAAGAAGAGAAAATACAATAAAAACTATGTTCCAAACCACAGAATGACAAGAAGAGGGAACACTAGGAACACTTACGTCTTTGAAAAGGAGAAATATTGAGAAGTATAACATCATTTTATACCTTGGCATATCATTTCCTCATGAGCATGGCTATGAGTCGGACCTGAATTGATGGCACCTAAGAACAATTAGGGAGAAGGACCTGGCAATCCACTTCCAAGGCAATCCCGAAACAGTTAGCCATTGAAAACCCTATGAGGGTCGCTATGAGTCGGATACCGACTTGATGGCACCTAACAACAAAAACAACAACAAGAACAATCAAACACTAATTTAATTCTATCATCTTCATGGACCCATCCTCTACTTCTGCAGCCCTCAATCTACCACTCTTATGATTTCTTATATATTATTTAAAACAATTGAGATAGTATAAAATAAATTATGCTACTATGTCTGTGTTTATGTTATTCAGGTTACAAGCATCATGAGGACAACTTTTATATCTTACAGTCTATATCCAACATGACTCTAGTCTTTGTTGATTATCATCATATTCAAGTATAATATTTTTAAAAAGTATTTGGAGGTTTTTCAAATATAGCTCATCAATTGCACTTCAACAGCAATATACTAAATAAAATAGAAAAGATCTAATTCAAATCCCTACAAGACTTTTCTGCAATGTGTCACTAATATTTCCAGACACTAGACACAAATAACTTCACTTGTAAAACACTTCTACGTCACTTTAATACAACAAGAAATGACGTCAGCAATTTCCTGATATCCATAATAAGAATTAATAAACTAGAAACCAAGACTTCTAACTTTTGGTTGAAGAACTTTCCATTTAACCAGTAGTTATCCAAAACTGGTCATTAGTTCTGGAGATGACAATGAGCCCTCAGATGATCCAAAACAGTAAAAAAAAAAAAAAAAAAAAAAAAAAAAAAAAAAAAAAAAAAAAAAAAAAAAAAAAAAAAAAAAAAACCTGTTTTCATTATACTACTAAGATATTATTTGGGGAAAAAATTTTATTCGGTGTTTAGCTGGGCAGATCTTTTCAGTGATAATCCAAAAGCAACAGTAGATAAAAATTGCCAGCTCCTTAGCACAAGAAATGGCACCAGTACTGGTAGTCATCATATTCTTTACCATCACATACTCACAGTAAAAATAAATGCTAGTTTTGCTTAAGACCATCCTGAATTAAGGAGTAAAAAGTAATAATTTATTAAATCTCAACTACTGAGAACAGGTCTTAACATTCTGTGTGATAAAATGGGAAGTACACATAAAGCACCTTTGCTGCATGCTGAATTATGATGGCTATCCTAAGTGAAAGCCCCAGGGCACTGGTTTGAGTTGCAAGCTGAACTATAGCCATTTTTCATGGAACATCATTTTTACCTATATGTCAAACTGACAGACAAATAATGGCTATTGAGACTTGGTTATGGGGCATACGAAACAAAATGATCTATTTCAAAAACATAATTGACAATATTTGTTGCCTATAACAAAATGAAAGCATTCAAGTAAAATTAGGATTATTTAGAAAACTTGCAGAGTTTGACAGCTTCCCAATATTCCCTGGTTCCCAAGGAGACACTAGTTCTAGGTCTTCAACTCTGTCATTAACTGTGATGTGACTCCAGACAAATCATTCATTTTTGGTAATAACTGTATCTGAAATAGATGACTTCTCTAAAGGGTTTTCTATCTCTTACATTTTATGTCACTAACAAATTTGTAATCTAAAATAGGAACCCTAAAGAAATTCAAATTTGTGAAAAAACACCTCTCACCATCTGTGGGTCAAACAGGAATTAGGTGATAGAGGGATTGTTGTTGTTAGGTGCCGTCGAGTTGGTATCCGACTCATAGCGACCCTCTGTACAACAGGGGAAACACTATTGTCAGTACTTCTCTGCTGTTCATAGGGTTTTCAATGGCAGATTGATTTTTAGGAGGGGGTTGCCAGGTCCTTCTCCCAAGCCTACAGCTTCTGGTGTTCCCAGGCGGTCTCCCATCCAGGTACTAACCAGGCCCAACCCTGCTTAGCTTCCGAGATCTGACGGGATCGGATGCCACAGGGCTACAGCTGCAGGCGATAGAGGGATAGTTATAGTTCATTTTGGAAGGATGTTCTTGTTAGGTTCCAACGAGTCATGTACATCTCATAGCGACCCTCACAGGGTTGTCAATGACTGATTGTTTCAGGATTGCCTCAGGAGTGGATTGCCACATCCTTCCCCCATTTTTGTGGTGCTGGGAATCAAACCCGGGACCTCAGAGACTGTAGAGCAGCACTCTACCAACTGAGATAAACCCCAGTGCCTTTTGGAAAGACAGGTAAGAATAAAAGCCAACTCTTGGAAAAACTTACAGACTCTCCAGACAACCCCCAGATCACCAGAGTCCTCAGTTACTACCATGTCTAATTTCTAGTCTCTGCCTAGGAATACAGACAGACAGGCATGAACTGAGAGGAAGGAGGCAAGTTATAGAGGAGAAAATACAAACCTCAGACATATTCTAAACATAAAGGGCTATTATGAAGTAGAGATAGTATAAGGTGATCTATAAATCAAATATCCCACACATACACTATATATTCTCAAATCTAATCAGCATCCTTTCAACAGTTTCAAGGAGCTACAAAATCAGATGCAGATTAGAATCATGTGTGAATTGGATTTGCAACCACACCTAATCTTCTGATTTTGCAGCCCTCTAAAACTGCTGAAAGGCTAGGGTTTGGCTCAGTTGGTAGAACACTTGCTCTGCACTCTCTGAGGACCCAGGTCCAATCCCTAACATGGCAAAAATGGAAGATGGATGTGGCAGTTCACTCTTGAAAAAACAATCCTGGAACAATCAGCCACTGAAAACCATATGATGATTGCTGTACGTCGGACAAGACTCAATGGCACCTACCAACAACAACAAAAACTGTTGAAAGGGTGCAGATTAGATTTGAGAATATACAGTATTTTTCTCATAACAGATGGAATACATCATACTTAGTTTCACTGTCCCTTTTTTGTTCAATATCAAAATTTTAAAAATAAATGTGATTTTTCATTATATTTTTTAAAAAAATATGCTCAAGTCTCTTTCCACTTTTTATGCACTATGATTAAAAGCTTTATTAGGGTCCAGCATTGACTAGCCTACATATAAGAAGAGTATAAGCTCCTCTCTGCTTCCATGGTCCTCTGTTCATATGTTAGCATTTATTATGGTATTTAATATGCTGATTATTTTCTATCTCCCTCACTGGACTTTGAGCTCCTCGGGAGGAGCATATGTCTTATTCTTCTTTTTCCTTAGAACATCGCATTGTACTATGACAGTGATGCTTAAAAAATGATTCCTAAACGATTCATTTCTGTATGTTCAAACGTAATATGTTTCTTCAAGAAGTACAACACAAGCTATACTCAGATATCTTTAAAACAGCAGTTATATAAATTGAAAATATGGACATATTGTCAAGTCTAGCATATAATTTTTAATTCTCATCTCATTTGTTGTTACTGTTAGGTGCTGTCCAGTCGGTGTCCGACTCACAGCGACCCTATGTACAATAGGCGAAACAGTATTATTAGTGTTTCTCTGCTATTCATAGACTTTTCAATGGCTGATTGTTTTTTGGGAGTGGGTTGCTAGGTCCTTCTCCCAAGCCTATAGCACCTGGAGTTGCCAAGCAGTCTCTCACCCAAGTATTAACCAGGCCCAACCCTGCTTAGCTTCCAAGATCTGACAGGATCGGACATCACAGTGGTACCACTGCAGGCCTCTTTTCATTTAGCCACTCTAAAAATGTGGGCCGCTTTCCCCAAACTATCTCCTTCCTTGATTTTTAGGGTGAATTTATTTCCTTGTCTTCTTTTCCCTAGTCATCCTTTCTCAGTCTTTCTCAGATCTCCTTAATTCTATCCTCAGTCCTATACTTGCTGTTGTTCTAGGTGCCGTCCAGTCATGTCCGACTCATAGCAACCCTCATAGGGTTTTCAATGGCTGTTTTGGGATTGCCCCGGGAGTGGATTGCCATGTCCTTCTCCCATTTTTGCGGTGCTGGAAATTGAACTTGAGGCCTCAGAGACTACAGAGTGGTGCTCTACCAACTGAGCTAAATCCCAGCCCCCAGTCCTATACTTGACTCCCTCTAAAGCTCTTTTGGGCCAGGTATCATGGCACACATCTATAATCTCAGAAACTTGGGCAGCAGAGGCAGAAGGATCACAGTTCTGAGGCCACGGGCAGCCTGAACAACTTAGCGAGACCCTGTCTCTAGATAAAGAATAAAAATGGGGCTGGGTGTGGCTTGATGTGGAGCACTTGCCTAGCATGAGCAAGGACCTGGGTTCAACCAACTAGTACTAGGGAGAAAAAATGTTTTTGGGTTACTTTGTTTAAATCAGAGTTTCTCAACCTTAGCACAACTGATATTCTAGACTAGATAAATTGTGTGGGAAGATGTTAGGCAGCATCCCTGGTGTCTACCCGCTAGATGCCAGTAGCATTCCCCGGTTATGACAACCAAAAATGTCTCTAGTCATGGCCAAATATGTCTTGGGTCACAAAATCACTCCTGATTAAGGAACACTAATCTAAACTAACAACTTTAATGACTGCCTGTACACATATACATATACCCACGTGCACCCCACAAGGGAGATCCCTATCCCATGTATACATATATTGTTGTTGTTGTTAGGTGCCATTGAGTCAGGTCAGACTCATAGAGACTCTATATACAACAGAACAAAACACTCCCTGACACTGTGTCATGCCTGGTACTATGTCAGTGCTTCTCTGCTATTCATAGGGTTTTCAATGTAGATTGTTTCAGGAGTGTTTTGGGAGTGGGCTGCCAAGTCTTTCTCCCATTTTTACAGAGCTAGGAATGGAACCCAGGGCCTCAGAGAGTGCAGAGCAGCACTCTACCAACTGAGCTTTACCCCAGGCCCATACATATATTATTGCTGTTGTTGTTGTTGTTAGGCACCGTCGAGTCAGTATCCAACTCATAGTGACCCTCATAGGGTTTTCAATGGCTGACTGTTTCTGGATTGCCTTGGGAGTGGATTGCCAGGTCCTTCTCCCATTTTTGTGGTGCTGAGAATTGAACTCGGGACCTCAGAGACTGCAGCGCAGCACTCTACCAACTGAACTAAATCCCAGCCCATAAAAAAAAGACAGAATTCTGGGGCCTATGTTGTTGTTAGGGGCCGTCGAGTCGGTATCTGACTCATAGCGACCCTCATAGGGTTTTCAATGACTGACTGTTTTCAGGATTGCCTTGGAAGTGGATTGCCAGGTCCTTCTCCCACTTTTGCGGTGCTGGGAATTGAACTCGGGACCTCAGAAACTGCAGTGCAGCGCTCTACCAACTAAGCTAAATCCCAGCCCCATATATATATTACTAATTCTCAAATCTCTATCTTTAGCCCAATCCTCTCTCCTGATCTGTAAACATACATCCCACCATCTGTTGACTCTCTGGACATCGAATTCAACATATTTAAACCTTAAGTCCTCATTGTTTTTCCTTAAATTTATTCCTTTTTGCAACCTACCCAATTTTCATAAATAATAAAACTATTAACACAGTCACCCAATCCAGAAATCCAAGAGCCACCCCAGGGACCTTTTTCTCAATCATATTCAATGAATTATTCATTCAACTTTGTTTGTGTTGTTTGTTGAGTAAGGTCTCACTGTGTAGCTGAGGCTGGCCTTGAACTTGCTATGAAGCTCAGTTAGGTCGCACTCTCAATTTCTACTGTCACAGTCTTAGACAGGCCTAATCATATCTCACTTGGATAATAGTAACAGCTTACTAAGTATCCCCTACATCCCATTTGGTCCTATTACCATTCATTCACAATGCTACCAAAGTAATCCCCCCAGAATGCAAATCTGATAGGATCACTAACCTACCCAAATCCTATGACAGCTTCTCACAGTTTTTGAATCATACTTCAACTCTCAAACAAGCACAAGAAGGCATTTATTACACAACCCTCAACTACCTTTCTGGCTCACTTCTCATTCTTGCAACTATCCCACTGAGACTTTCACTTCAACCATGCCAAATAACTTGCACTCTGCAGCTTATAACATCTGCCATTCTCATGGCCTGGGACTGCCCTCCTCAATTTTAATACTCAAACCCTTCTTACAAGAGACTTCTAGTTTACTCATTTTTCAAAGGTTTTATCAAGAGTCACCTCCTTCAAGAAGTCTTCTCAAAGATCCCATTAGATTTAGAGTTACTATCTCCAAATACCATGCTTATGCTTTTATCATGGTTTTTATTAGTATTTATAATCATTGTCTAGTGTGTGTAATATAAGCTCATGAAAGCAGAGATCAAAACTGATTCAATCTCATACCCAAAGAATCAAGTATTTCTCATGCCTACTATTTATAAGACATTCAATTGGTAAACGCCTCGGGAGGCAGAGACAGGAGGATCTCAAGTTCAAGGCCAGAGGCAGCCTGGGCAACTTAGAAAGATGCTGTCTCAAAGAGTTAAATGTAAGCTAGGGATACACAGTTCAGTGGCCTTCAGTAGCATGTGTGAGGCCCTGAGTTCAACTGCTAGGTACTGTTAAAAATTTTTTAAAAGACAATAAATGTGGCTACGTAAACAAAAATAATGCCTCCTTCAAAATTTCACTTTTGATCCAAATAGAAACTTTAAAACTAGGTTTAAAAAGGGACTCATGAATGGGAGGAATACAAAAGGGAGGGAGACAGGAAAATGGGGGCCAGTGGTGGCGGGGAATAAGGAACAACATAGAGTGGTAAAGAGAGAAAACAGGTGCAAGTAAAGATGCAAGTGAAGAAAATCCCAAAATGAAACTTATTATACTGCATGCAATTTTTAAAAAATCATATACCTCATAAATACATATAATTATTGTTATAGGTTAACTTACAAAAATTTTAATATTTAAGGAAATGGAAATGCTAAATATCATGATTTGACTATTACACATTATATATATGTGTACTGAATTATGACTCTGTAACACCATAAAAACTAGGTTTAAAAAATGCAAAGGGAGTTTTCCTCCCCCCTACCCCCCAGTACTGGAGGATTGAACTCAGTGTGCTCTACTATTAAGCTACAACCCTAGCCCCCTTTTTATTTATTTTTTAATTTTGAGATACATCTTGCTAAGTTGTGCAAGCTGCCTTTGGCCTCAAACTATCCTTCTGCCTCAGCCTCCAGAGTCAGAGGGATTATAAAAATGTGTCAGAGTGCCCAGCACATAGTTTATATTTAAAGGGCAGCCATTTTTATTTTAAGTCAGTGCTGGTTAAACTGCAAGTAACAAGACCAAAAAAAAAAAAAAAAAAAGTAAGTTTTAGAAAGATGCTTCACTTAAATGTGTACGTGTTGTTATGTGTGTGCTTTTTTAGCCACAGAATCTGTGATAAACGTTTATATGAAGCAAGCCATAAATGTTCCTCCAATGACTATGGTGCCTACTAATATATCCAAACACAACCATCTGAACTCAACTCTTACCAATTATTAAAACTATAGTATCTGAATTTTTAGTTACTATTCTTGCCCACATCTAACAGTCACAATACTTCTGCTATTTGAGGGGTCTAAGTTAAATGTACAATACCTACTATCATATTGTTCAATCATTTGTTTGAAATTAGAAAGCAGATGACAGAAGGATCAAATGACCATCTGTTTAAACTTAGTCTTTACAATAGAGTCCCAATGCCCTCAATACTACTATATTTAAAACTGATCAGCATTAGTTGGTCCCCATAAGCCCCATTCTTGAAGAAGTCAAGTTTTCAGTTCTAAACTTTATATTACCAAGTTTTATGTTTTAAAAAGTCAAAACTTACCAAGTTGAAAGAATAAAAATCAGTAAAAATATATACAAGCCATTTTATTCTTTCTCCTCTTCTCTCTCTCTCTCTCTGTATATATATATAAATATTACATATGTATCTTATTGAAGACAAATCTGAAAACTGTATTTCTAGATACTCTTGAGGGAAAAAAATTGAAATGTATTGTTTTAATAGATTTGAGGAATCATTCTATATTCTCCTAAGAATTTAAGACATCAAAATTTGAAAAGAATTCTGTTCTCTTCTTGGGATCCTGCTATTGTGTCACATCAGTCAGTAAAACGGAATTCACTGAACCAGCTGTCAGATTACAGAATGGCCCAGCTTCTGACCCCTATCCCCAAGCATCAGAAGCACCACATGCAACATCCAGACCCTCTTAGCCTCACTAGTCTCTCATTCCAGCCTCCACTATGGCAACCAGCTCTGCATGGGTCCTGACCAACTGCACAGAGGGGGCTACATGACAGCAACTTGGTTCAATCAAATCCATACACTGTGTACCTCTCACCTCCCATCCAGCAGCTTCTATGTGGTCACCCAAGTACAAGACACAATCAGACATGGTAGGCCCCTGTCAGGTACTTACACAGACCCAACTTGGAGATGCAGGCAAGTTACTAACTCCTGAGGTAAGCCTTTGATCAATGGGAGATGGACCTTTAGATAAATTCTTACCCCTCTCTTCACAACAGACTGTTCTATCAATAAGACATGGAGATAATATAGTCCCACTCAGTCAAACAATCTGACACATCTAGCAATAGCCAGTTTGATAACATTTTCATACTGGTTCTCCCTTCTTTTCTTCTTCACTCCAGTTTTGCACTCTCTAACAAATTAGTAATACATAGGGTTCTGCTTTCTGGGGAAGCCAGCTTAATAAATTCTATCGTCTCAAAAAAAAAGTCTATGGTTTATGAGTCAGGCACAGTGGCGCAATCCTGTAATCCCAAAGACTGGGGAGGCAGAGGCAGGAGGATCGCAAGTTCAAGACCAGAGGTAGTCTGTGTAATTTAGCGAACCCTGTCTCAAAAAGTTTAAAAAAATAAAAATAAATAAGGCTGAGGGTGCAGATCAGTGGTATAGCATTTGCAAAGCATGTAAGCATGAGGCCCTGGGTTCAACCTCCAGTATCAAAAAAAAAAAAAAAGTCTGTAGTTTATATATCCTAAGGGAGATACCTATCCTATTAAACTGCTATATTTATCATACAAGCTGCTATTTTTGCTTTCTTTTCCTTAACTGAAAGACCTTAGAGATAGAATAATACTAAAACCTTATTGTCACTGCTTGCTCACACACTACTTCTCTTAATCTATTACAAACACCAATCTCCACAATAAATAGTCTCAAATGAGGTTTCTAGGTTAGTGTCCATATACTATTTTAGCTTGGCAATGAAGATGATCTGAGAAAAGAATCATGAGATATGCTTGCTTACTAGTTCCTTCTTTTTGTCTAGGTTGTTCACAGTCCTACAGATGGAATTCTGAACAGTGCTGCTTTCATCAGGGCTCAAATTCAAGCCCCAAAGAACTCTATCCCTTATAAGTAAGTAGAGCAAGGCTAAACAGTCCAAAGATATGATATGAGACAACACTAGCATTGTCCAATCATATGGAAACAACCTAAGAAAGCCTTTCACTACCTGAAACATAATGCTCAAAAGCCAAACTACTAACCATACAGATATTTTTCTTTTTTTCTTTTTTTAAGAATAGAGAAAAAGCAATGCAAGATAGCCACTTAGATGTATCATCATGAAGATTAACAACTAAAATAATGTCTTAAAACTGCCTTTATTATTCAGGGAAAAAATGTTCAAATTATCTAACAAACACAAAGCAAGAAATTAATTATGCAACTTGTTATTGTTGTTAAGTGCCATAGAATCAAGTCCAGCTCATAGCAACCCTACGTACAACAGATCAAACACTCCCTGACACTGTGCCATACCCAGCACTGTATCAGTGCTTCTGTGCTATTCATAGGATTCTCAATGGTTTGTTTTGGGGGAGTGGGCTGTCAGGTCCTTCTCTCAAGCCTATAGTACCTGGTGTTCCCAGGTGGTCTCCCATCCAACTACTAACCAAGCCTGACCCTGCTTAGCTTCCAAAATCTGATAGGATCAGATGCCAGGGTGGTACAGCTACAGAGAATTATGCAACTAGCATACATGAAATGCAGCAGGAGTAACTATGATACTCATTTAACCAACTATAACTTATTGAACATATACCCTACAGAAAGCAATAGGGAAACAAACCAAGCAAAAAAAGCCTCCACATGTGGACATTGTATTCTTTAGTATAAGAAATTTTTAAAAAAAACTAAATGTATAATATCACTAAAGCTCTGTGTTTGCAACTGAGATAAAGAGACTGAAGAATCAAAGAAAACTTCATGGAAGAAGAAATGTTACAACTGAGACCTGGTGAGTAGGAATTTGGGGGGAAGGAGGGCAGTGGAGGTGGAAGGCATTCCAAGTGGAAAGAATGAAGTCAGAATCCTGAGACAGCTCAGAGGTTGGTATGTTAGAGAAGCAGAAGCCCTGTGACTGGTGTTCACTGAGGAACAAGGTGAGCTTGTTGAAATGGAGGCTTCAGAAGTAGGTAGCAGCTGGCATCGGACATGAAATGTTTTGTAACATAGGTAATATTGATAACCACATATTAGTAATACTGGCAATGATAATACTAAGATTTTTAATTTTACCACTTTTCATGAGATAGAAAGGGATAATATAATTTGAGGCTACAATTTTAATAATTAGTAAGCCAGTGAAGTTTCCAAACTAAAAATTAAGAGAAGGCTAATAGCTAAACTTAATCTTCTAATAAAACATCACTATTCTATTATCTCCTAGTTCCATAACAATTGCCATTTAAAGAACTGATTGACTCCTGGATCAATACCAGAGATACTACTGAAGAAACCCTGTACTGTTATGCCTAGTACTAGTAATACTGTCATGGCAAGTCTATCCAGACTTGATGAACAATCCTCCTGTCTCCACCTCACAAACTGCTGGGATTAGAGGCCTGTGCCACTGCACCTAGCTCTAAATTATTTTCATTTTTCTCATCTGAGAGATGACACTAAAAACTTCAGTGATAATTCTGAGAAACATTTAAAATGATCAAAAGAGTAGGAAACAAGAAGAAAAGATGGTTTGTTTTGTTTTCCACCAGGGAATAGAAAAGAGAAATGAGAAATGTGAAGGTCAAACAGCCTTAAAGGGCCACATTACAAATGTATTGCACAACTACTAATCTACATATCTTAAGGATAGCCCTTAGGTCTAATGCAAAAAGTGAAAGAAGGTTGGGAGAACACCAATATTGTCTGATAGCAGGTGGTATTCATAAACACAAGATGATGCCAAGCTACAGGTGGAACCAGGAAGATAGAGTTCGAGGCCAGAGGCAGCCTGCATAACTTAGCAAGATCTTGACACAAGACAAAAATTTTAAAATGGGCCGGGGTGAAAAGCATGTTCAAGACCCCAGGTTCAACCCCCAAGTACTTACTACAAAATAATAATAAGAAGAATAAGAAGAAGAAGAAGAAGAAGAAGAAGAAGAAGAGGAGGAGGAGGAGGAGGAGGAGGAGGAGGAGGAGGAGGGAGCAGCAGCAGCAGCAGCAGCAGCAGCAGCAGCAGAAAGATGTACATATGGCCTGTTTGACATATATTCAGATGGATCTGATCAAACCTATTTTCTTCCAACCCATGAAAGAGAAGCAAAATGAACAGGTGACCAGGAAGTAGCTACTGAAATACAAGGTGTTCTATGGTTAAACAAGCATTCTTCCACTGGGGACTTCATTTGCTGCAATCCCCAGTTAACACATTTTGCAGCAGCAATAAAAATCCAAAAAGTAACCGGCTATTCTTCAGCTCCAGAATGTCAGAGGAAAAAGTAAAAAAGTTTTACCATATTAGGCAAGTATTTAGGTCAAATGTATTAAAAAAAACTATACAAAAGAAAAACTAAAAATCAAGCAGAAAGAGCCAGGTGTGGTGGCACACACCTGTAATCCCAGCAGCTCGGGAGGCGGAAGCAGGGGGGTCGCAAGTTCGATACCAGAGGCAGCCTGCATAACTTAGCGAGACCCTGTCTCAAAAAAAAAAAATCAAGCAGAGAGATGGATAGACTTTCGAAAAACTAAAATAAGGAGATTCTTCAAAGAATTCAGACCTCATCTCTGTGATATTTCAGAGGTAAAAGATCCAAAAGCCAGAGCAAAGCAACTTTTTAAGATTCTTTTGGCCACGGATTATATTCAGAATACTACTTTGTCTTAATATTTCAGGTATAGTAGAGGATAAAAACAGAATCCAGAAAAGCAAGGAAAAAGTCATTTCTGTAACATTATAATTACAGAATACATCCCAGAATCTTCCCCAAAGATAATCAGAGGAACTTCAGCATCAAAAGAAACCCAAAGGTCCACAAGAAAATGACCAAAAGAAGTAAATCACAAGTCAGAAGCTTTGGGGACTCCACTCATTGAATTAGAATGTGACCATACCTATCAACAGCTTCAACACACCTAAAAATCTCTTCCCTAGAAGGAATAACTAGAGAGAGATGACTCTCATTCTTTATGTACTTAAATTACCTGGAAGAAATTTTCATCATTTCCTCATACTTTTTACCTGAGAAGAGTGCTATTATAAAAGATCACTTACCCAGGCTCATTTTTCACAAATTCTCATAAGCCCAAATACACATTCATTCCTAAACTTGAAAAAAGCATAATATAAACCAGGGGGCAGTGGCAAGTGCTTACAATCCCAGCAACTTGAGTGGGGGAGACACAAAGATCTCCAGTTCAAGGCCAGAGGCAGCCTGCCTAATTTAGCAAGACCCTGTTCCGAAATAAAAATAGTAAAAAATAGGCTACGGTGTGGTTCAATGGTAGAGAATGGAAGAGCACTTGCAAAAACATATGTGAGGCCTGGGTTCAACTCCTCAGTGGTGCAAAAAAAAAAAAAAAAAAAAAAAAAAGGAAAGAAAAAAGAAAAGAAAAGAAAGAAAGAAAAGTCTCACATTTAGTCATTAAAAAGTACTGTCATCCTCAATAAATTATTTGGCATTTCCATTTTAGTAACCTCTCTCCATTGGTCTACAGCCATAGCACCCTGATATCCGATCCTGCCTAATCTCAGAAACTAGGCAGGGTCAACGTGGTTAGGACTTAGATGGGAGACCATCTGGGAGTACCAGGTGCTGTAAACCAGGGAAAAGGACCTAGCAATCCATTCCTGAAACAATCCACCATTGAAAACCCTGTGAATAGCAGAGAAGCACAGACATTAGTGCTTAGGGCCTGGCACAGTGTCAGGAAGTGCTTTGTTCTGTCACGCAGTGTACATATGGTCGCTATGAATCAGATCCAACTTGATGGCACCTAACAACAAACAACAATCTTTCTCCACAGGTCTTAAAATGTTCCTTCTTTATTAGCTCAGCACATTAGAAGACACTCTTCAGTAAAACTAATAATAAATTCACAAGATTCTGAAAGTGATTTATCATCACAAAACTATGAAAGAAAGCAGAGATTTCTACCAATAAGAGTCACTTCAGAAATCTTAGTGAAAACAGTTAACCTAACAACAAAGAGAAAAGGCAAAACATTTTTAGCCTAAAAAACCAGAAACTACTATAAATAAAATTTTTTCTTCAATTGCTGAATTTACTTTTCTAAAATCAAATACAAAATTTTTCTTTGTAATTAAAGTTAAAATATCATAATTGCATGAAGTGTGGTTTTCTATAATTTCCTCAAAAAGAAAAAAGATATGAAGAGAATATAGACAAATATATAATCTTCCAACCCTAACACAGAGTTTGAAAATGAATGAATCGATGAAAATTCTATTACCATCCATCTATTTAAATAATGAAAAGAGGCAGTGCTGGAATCTCATTGCCTCAAAGGTTGTCCAGCATAGGACAGGAGGAGGAATGCTTGTAAAGCTAGCATTCAGTTCACGGATCTATCCCCCTAAAACCTCTACTGCTGAAAACAAGTCAGCCATAGTTTTTTACTGTTAAGTAGGTAAGTTGATATTACATTGTGTTTTCTGTAATAGAAAGTATAACAGGGCAAATTAACATGATAAAATGTAGAAATATCAAAATTATTCTAATTAGTATTAGGTTAGTAGTTTTTTCTAAGATTTGATAAATAATTTATAAGTTGTGTTTTTAAGAATTCACATTCTTGAGTCAGGCACGGTGGTGCATGCCTATAATCCCAGCAGCTTGGGAGGCAGAGGTAGGCAGGAGGACCACAAGTTTGAGACTAGAGGCAGTGTGTGTAACTTTGTGAGACCCTGTTTCAAAAAGTAAAAAAATGGGCTGAAGGTGCAGCTCAGTGGTACAGCACTTGCAAAGCATGCAAGCGTGATACCCTGAGTTCAACCCCCAGTACCACACACACACACAAAAATGTATTCACATTCTTTTAAGTGAATGCCTAAATCATTCAATTTATTTCCTGAGGAACTTAACATCACCCTGTCAACACAAAAGAAGGGTTTTG
Organism: Pedetes capensis; assembly: GCA_007922755.1. NCBI lineage: Eukaryota > Metazoa > Chordata > Mammalia > Rodentia > Pedetidae > Pedetes > Pedetes capensis. The sequence continues at coordinate 14,480 of VMDO01013593.1, read as the reverse complement.
TTTTTTTTTTTCATTTTCCAGAATCTCATCTTTACCAGAAAGCCTACTTAATGGCAGCCAATTTGCAAAAACATCAAATTTAAGATTACAGCTTCCGTAAAACAAGAAGAAAGAAACTAAACTCATTTCAAATATTAATGCTGGCATAAACTGAGCAGACTACTTGAAAGAAGACTGACACCCAAGGGCTCCAATTTGCTATCATTCATATGCTAGCTAGTTTTCACATTAATATAGAAACAGACATAATGAATCCATTATTTAAAGAACACAAATTTATCACTCCTTTGACAACTTGGTTCATGTCATACATTTGCAAACTAAGTATGTGTTGCACAAGAACCAAGAAATTAGAACAACAGCTTTTCAGGGCTATGTTTTCACAATACAAGAAAACTACCATATAAATGGTTGTTTTCAATATAAGACTCCTAGAATCAATTTTTACATTATTGGATCTTTAGGTTTCTCCCAAATATTATGCAGAATCTTACTGTCTCATAAAAGCTTATCCAGACTTTACAGTCAGCCACTGCAGTGTAGCCCTGTAATCTTAGCTACTCAGGAGGCTGAGGAAGGAGGATTATGATATGTTCAAGGCCAGAGGCAGTCTGTATAACTTAGCAAGACCCTGTCTCAAAATAAAAAAACGTAAAGGGGTTGAACATAGCTCAGTGGTAGAGCACCTGCCTAGTATATGCAAGGCCATAGGTTCAACTCCCTAGTATTGCCAAAAAAATTATTCCAATTTTAACATTATAATTGATCCCAAAAAGTAAATCATAGGCAAAAGCACTTTAAACAGTAGACAGTGCCTAATTAACTTTTAATAACAATAAAAATAATACTATTACCTAGATAATCCAATGTTATTGTTGTTGGGTGCCATCAAGTTGGGTCTAACTCACAGAACCCTATGTATCACAGAACAAAACACTCCTCAACACTGTGCCATGCCCAGCACCATGTCAGTACTTCCCTGCTATTCATAGGGTTTTCAATGGCTGATTGTTTTGAGATTGCTTTGGGAGTAGACTGCCACATTCTTCTCCCTTTTTTGCAGTGCTGGAGATTGAACCCAAGGGCCTCAGAAAGCACAGAGCAGCCATAACACTCTCTCAACAGATAAACTCCAGCCCCAGACATCCAATATCAGTTAATGCATTTTGTCTTAGAGCCACAGAAAACAAAAAGCCCAATAAGGAACAAAAATAAATCATTCCATTTTATACTTTTATTATAATTAGAAATCAATTTTATTAAAGTAATTACACATAAACAATTTTTCAAGAAAAATTACCAGTTTTTTAAATTCTTCGTATTTTGATCATAGCATTTCCTTGTACTTAAAGCTTTATGTTTGGTAGTCTTATAAGACAATGTAATAATAAGAGCAATAAACATTAAAAGATTTATCTGAAGAATTACTTCTTCCTATTGATGGCACTGAAGAGACTGGAAGGGAAATCAATGTTTAGGGCAGGAGTTAAACACTTTAAGAAAAATCTGACAAAAATATGTTTAAAGAAAATAATTTTCATCTCTTCTAATACAAATACATTTTCTATTCATATAGTCCCATTCATCACACATTAAATGTAAATAGACAATGATGGAACTCTAACATTTGTGATCATTTACTATGTGCCAGGAACTATGCTAAGTGCTATACTTACATTAACCCTTACAGCAATTATAATACTATTTTATATATACGGGACCAAAGCACAAAGAAGTTAAACAATTTACTCAAAGGTATGCAGTCAGTTAGTGACAGAGCTGAGATTTAAGCCCAGATTGTCTAGTGCCTTATCTGATTTCTGAATCACTGTACTACAAGGTGTATAAAGCACACAACGTATCTGGCACAATGCCTGACACTAAATAAAAGGATCATTATTATTATAATATTTAATGCCTTTTTTACTTACTTTGTGATAATTCTGGATTTCCTTTCAGATTCATCATCTTTGGAATGGAAGGACCGTACACATCTACATCTAACAAACCAATGGCCTTTGACTGCAAGAAAACAGAATTTACTATAATATTCTTCCCATTCTTCATCAAAAATAAAGCTGTACATGTTGTTGCTGTTGTTGTTGTTATATAGCAATAAGAAATCTATTAAAAAGAAAACTTTGTAAAATATTCCAAAATCATAATTAAAGCTTTCAAAGCAACAGTAAGTGAAAATACAAAATGTTTACAGTAAATAATTTACTACTATCTTCTGGATAACTAACTAGAAAAATCCACCCCATATGTTTCACATATTGTAGCTCAGGTCTCCTGTATAGTCTCAAGACGACTAAGATCTTTTTGATCTAAGCATGATTTTGAGAACTAACAATATGCAAAGTTAAAATAATGATTTACTATGGCAAAAAAAACTCTAAGAAAATGGAGCACTAATTTTGGAAAGCCAGTCAAATACACTAAAGAATACAAAAAGAAAAAAGATCATAGAAATAAGACCATAACAAAGGAAGTGAGAAATTCTGATGAAGACCTGGCATAAAGGAGATGACAGCGCAACCAAGGATACTAGCAGACACAATACTGAGATAACCTTTTATACACAAGTCACAGTTAAACATCCAAGGTCTTCTGTTTTCTTAGATGAGTGCTGTTGTGTACTTCAGTAATCCCAGTGACTCAGGAAGCTGAGACACGAGGATTTTGAATCTGAGCCCACATGCAGCCTGCACAACTTAGTGGGACCCTGTCTCAAAATAAAAAATAAAAAGGGGACTGGGGTCCAGCTCAATGGTAGACCACTTGCCTGACATGCATGAGGCTCCAGGTTCAACTCCTTA